>JAOUQY010000042.1:13328084-13338774 GCA_028566355.1 Doras micropoeus | reverse complement strand
TGCAAGAAGAATGGCTTAAAATCCCTCTGACCACTGTGCAGGACTTGTATATGTCATTCCCAAGACGAATTGATGCTACACCATACTAATAAATTATTGTGGTCTAAAATGACAGGTGTTTCAGTTTCATTGTCTAACCCCTGTACATCCCTACATTGTATAGCCATGTAAAGTCTAGTTCATTATGTTTACACACACATATAACCAAAACACATCTTGGGGAGGTTCTTTGTCTGGCAGGGTAGCTAATAAAAGTCTGATTCATCCACCTTCTCTTATTGCTTGTTTTATGCAAAGCTATCGTGCTCACTGATGATGCTGACTGGACTGCATTGAGCTCAGTGTGTATCATATTTGGGTGTAGATTAGTTGAGGTAACATTCAGCATCTTCTCAAATCAATGCTGCACTTCCTGCTAAGAGGCTAATTGGCAGCCAGTGTCCAGAAGGTGACATTTCCCATGGAGTCAGGTGGTGAATTATTCACCAGTCTAAACAGCAAAGACCAAACACTGTTCACTGTGCAGTCTAGTGATATAGTATGAGTCAAAGCTTTGTTTTTTGTGCATATGTGTGTTGTCACATACAGGTGTACACTAATGCTGGTATTGTGCCTGTTCAAATAATATGATTTATGTGTTATTTTATATTATGTTATTTTGTAGCTAGTATTTGTTTCCCTTTTGTTTTAGTTTTGCCCTTTTTCAGTCAAAATGAGAGTCTTAAAATAAGATGCATCGTAGTCAGCACATTTAGAAAATCTTTGAGCTCACGACATTATAAATAAAATGAAATGTGTAACCTTGAAATGTCTGGAATGAATTGAAACATTCATTCAGACCATCTCAATCTAGTCAGCGGACAGTGGTTAAAATCTTTGAGATGCAGTGCTTCCGAGTGTTCAGGTTGTGATTCTGCTTCACTGATTGACGTCACTGGGACTGAAGCACGCCAGGCAGGAGGCGCAGGTTGCTGCAGGGACTCTCCCTTGGCATTTAATGTAAGGCAACCCTGCGTTCACATCCCTCAGCAAGTTAGAATAACTGGGAAATACTAATAACTAAAAGACTGCTGTACTATTAGGTTTTCCAAAAACCTAGTGACTGGATTTAGTATAGTTTCATGGTAGAAATAAGAATAGCCAGATACTGATTGATTGTGCACACCATGCATGAAGGGGAAAATGTGTTATTCTGCCTTGTCATGCTCCTTCTTTCCCAAAGGAAACCCGAGTACGTACTTGGCCCTGTTCGTCTTGGTGATATTGTTACCTAGAAATCAGGCTAATAGAAAACTGTTATTCACTAATTTCGGCATTAGAGTTGGTAATGGTATATAGATTACATATGCAAGGATAGAAAAATTCAGTAGCTAAGTAAAGCTCTAGTGCCCAGTCCCATATTTCAGTCACCCTAAAAAAATCTGACTAGGCTAAAAAGTCTTAACTTAATGTAATCTACCTTAAGGTAATAATGTATGATGAGTTAAGTGCATTACTACAGACTAAGCAAAATGAATTCGTCTAACAAACCCAGGGGTGACCGCATGTATTATGCTAGCAGAAGAGTTATATCCTGTGCTAGAACAACTGAAAACTAGGAATGTTCCGGCTCTTTTAATGATGTGTATGTAATCCAGTTAAACACACCCTCCATGTTATCCTTATAGCAGGAAGGATTTTTTTGTATTCTTCTGCCTGTTACATAGGCAGGTGTGTGTTTGGTTCTGTGTGTACAGGTGTGTGTGTATATGTGTATGTGTGTGTGTGTGTGTATATGTGTATGTGAGAGTGTATATGTGTTTGTGCAGAATATATCTGCGGGGCTGATTGAGGTCATGACTGTACAGCGGAGAACCACGTGAAAGCTCAGACAGCCTGTTAACACCTTGTCCCATGATGCAACCCGAAACGGCACAATACATGACTGCCGTAATGCTATGCTAGACTAAATACCTCTGTTACTTCTCCATGTAATAGGTCACATGTGCCAGCTTTACAGAACCAGGGATCTCTAGGCCAGACGCATGTGTAAGCTGGTTTAATATGTTTCCCCAAAATAATGACTTTCTGTTTGTCTCTGTACAGCATTGGACTGGAAATGAAATAAAAACTGTTACATTTGGATGCTGTGGGGTGCAGATATAATCCACTCATCAAGTGATAAATATGACAGTTTATTTAGTTTTTTATTCTCCTAAATTGGTTGAATATAGATTCCGTGTGCATATTACGCTCAGAGGCATTGTTTCATTTCAAATTCTACTTTGAGAATCAATCATTGTTTTTAGCCGAATAACTGAATCATTTTATAGACTGTGTGTGTAATCATCTCAGCTCATCTGTGCTCAAATCGCACTCTCTGAGACGCTCTGGTCTCTCTGTTTATATAATATCTTTATCACAGGATGTGCAGGCTCTTTTTTTTTGTCTCTTTTTCCACAGGCTGTTACTCAGATAAAGAAGCCCATTAAAAATGCAGTGTGGAGTTTCTTATTAGATAATGCAGGATATCAACAATCTAACTAACATGCTATCATGTATAATGAATGTTGGGATTCTGCTCTCTACTGTGTACGAGTAAAGCCAGGCTGAGTCAACAGCAGCTGTGCCTGAGGTATGGAAAGAAGGCCAGGTTATATGTGGAACACTGCTGCGGGGTGTTTATTCAGAAGAGGAAATGTTTTCGGTGATAATACTTGAGTGAGGACATGATTGTCATGACAGCTAACACACATTATTTCTGTTATGATGCTGGTTGCCAGCTGCAGTAAATTCTCTTGATGTATTGTTCCATGACCATGTATCATATAGGCAGAACATTTCGCACTGCCTGCATTGTTGAATTTGTGAGAATTCTGAAATTCGGAAATGCTCCCCACCCTTCTTATTAGACAGACATCATCAATCAGTTCAAGTCTAATCCTCCAGTATGTCGATATGGCTGCTCAAATCACTCGACCTTGTTCTGAGAACCAAACCACAGCCGGAGGTTGAAATATAAGCTTGAAAGTTTCAGTATGTCGACATAGGGCTCCAGGATTGCCACCTCCTGTTGAACAGTCCCCTATCACTGATCTGACATGCTGTCAACTGAGGTGCCTAGTTTCAAGTCTTAAATGTTTGAGGCGTCCACGGAGAGAGTAGAGAGGCTTTTTTGGCTTTGGCAATCGGAGCAGGTGCTTCTTCCATCTCACCTTTTGGACCGACTATCAGGACCCTTTCCACTGGACGAAACTTAAGCTTGACCAGTGAGAGATCTTGCCCGATCACAAGTTTTAGATAAGAAACTGAGCATTATCTATACCTGCAACCTTCAGCAAATGACATACTGTCTCTTGTCATGTGAATTGTGTATGTGAAGGAGTGTAAAAAAGTAATGTCAAGTCCACGTATGCATATGAATAACCTATTTCATTGAGCTAAGGCTGGCAAGAAAGTTCTCTCACCACACCAGGACTTGCTTGGGTTTTGCATATTTATTAATGCAGTAGTTAATAGCTTTGCTGTCTCAAACGCTTTATTGGTGCATACACGGGCTTCCCTATCTGTTCCGTAATATGTCTTTCTTTAGAAATAAAGCGTATTGTTAGTTATGCATTATTAACCTACAATAACAGTGACCTGACAATACCTTGTACATAATGCATTTTTTTCTAACTGTGAAGAAGCCTCATGTTGACTTCATTCTGTCAAGTATAATTTGACAAAGAACAGCAGTAAAATCTTGACATGTTTACATGTTTTCTCTGCTGTTCAGGGGCTTCAGATTCTTTCTGCTCTTCAACTCTTACTGCTGGAGCATCTCTAATTTCTCTGCCTGTGGCTTCAGTAAAAAAAAGTCAGCAGATTCCTCCATCATATTGATGGGGCACTGATACCGCTTAGCATATTAACAGCCTTCAGTGTAGGTGTCCAGCATCAGGTTACTGCGAGGCGCAGTAACAGATAAAACATTAGGCAAGCTGATAGCAACGATGTGTGTGCGTGCGTGCGTGCGTGCATGCGTGTGCTGTTTGTGTGTGTTAGCTTGCTGTGCTCCATAGCATAGCAGTCATTTGAGAGTAGTAGGTTCCATTTCATCTGAACAGGGGTGGTGCTCATCTCATGTGGAGCAGCTGAAAGAAGATTAAATGATTTGACCCCTAAAGCGCTGAGCTGCACCTTCTCCAGCCCTATACTCGGACACTTTCTCCAGGCAGTGCCCAGACATACGACAGAGGAAAGCACCGTGTATCTGAGCTGCTTACTGTGGAACCCTACTCACATCATCATCATTGTCATCTCACACACACACATGCACACAAGTGAGCATGCTATGTGGAAGCGTGTGTGCTTACTTCTGTAAGTGTTAAAAGTCACGTCAGTAGTTAAAAACCCCTGAGGCAGATGGAAACATGACTGAGCCACAAGCCCACCTGGCTGCTAGAAATTCAATGTAGCCAACAAACACTATTTATTGTTTTATGTTTTCCTGAATCACATTTTCTTGAACACCCAATGATTTCATATTTCTTGTCATATCCTTTCATTTCTTGTGATTTCAAAATTCTGTATTACTATACCTTAATTAAACAGTACTACTATACGTTAGGAATCATATTCCACGTATGTGTGTACATGTTTTATTCTACAAACTGTACATCCTAGTGAGTATTTAGCATTTTGCATGATATGAGGCTCACAGTATTTTGCAGCAGGTTAATCATTTTATTAGCATCTCTGTTTATTGAAAGCTTGTTATGGATTTAACTGATATATTATCTGCACTAATGTAATATGATCAACTCTGATATTAAATACTTATTGGAACATCTAATGATTTCTTTCTCTTCTGTCTCTCCAGGTGGTGTTAGTCTTTGCTCTCAGTATTGGAGCCCTTGGAATATACTTCATAGACTCATCAGAGTGAGTATTACACTTTTCTAGCATCCTTGGCTTCTCTTTGGGATTCCATTGTCTTCAACTGCCAACACTTAATACATTTCACACTGTACAACAGATGGGAATTATTAATTAAATTCTAGTTTAGTTTCCCTGAGGAGCAGGCCCATGTTCTTGTACTTGTCTATTAGCTAGCATGCAGATTTTCTTTGGTCAAACATGTCTTATCTTTCCTGAAAAGTACTTGTGAGTCATGAATGAATATTCCCCCCATGCTGTAAGAGCTATGCTCATGGAGAATTCACTGGCTTATTGTGTCAGCACAGAGCAAAAGGTGGGCAAATTCATCTGTACCAGGATACTATTTTCCCATGTAGGTAATGATACATATTAATGATCCCTCAATTATGTATTATGCAAAGTGTACCATTAAAGAATTCCCAATCTTTGTTCTGGTCCCATTGCAAAATAAATCCAGCCCCAGGTAGCGTGATTATTTTGTCAATGGAAGCCAAGTGAGTCAGTTTCCATGGTTACATCGGGCGGAAAATCCCTGGTGCCCTCTCCTCCCATCCCCCATGATCCTTCGAGACAAGCACACTCTTCCTTTGCCCAGCTGTTGCCCAGGCAACCAGGTAGCACTGCGTGCAAATGGAACTCATATTTCCTTATGTTCTCCGCCTGCTGTCATCCTGCCATGGAGAAGCAATGACTCCGTCAGTTCAGGCTCAGTACCTCAACCTGGAGGATTTGACACTTGAGAATAGGCATAGGCATTAAGGGATGCCAAGGGAGCTGGAATATTAGTAATGTCTTTCTGACTAGTGATATTGTGTCCATGCACAAGGCAAATGGCCAGTCTTGTCCAATATCTGTATATGCTGAAACCTACCTCACTAATCCAGGGGCCTTGAAGTTACCATACAAACGAAAACTAAATGTTACATACAGCTTTAGGCACTTGGTGTACTTTTTTGTCCTATGTTTATAAGAATTGCCAACAGCTGTAGCTGCCATAACATTTGCAATTTTTGACCCCTTGCTGCAGCAAAACAGGAGACACTGTGTAAACTGTTTTCCTGCTTTTTCAGATAAATCAACATTCAGAGCAAATGGGGATAAAATTCACCCAGCAGAGAAGACAATTCACTAAGGTGTAAAGGAAGCTTATGGTAGCAATTATTTTCACTTTGTGCCTACTTTGTCTAGTGAATTCACAAGCCATGGTATTGTCAGCTAACAGGAAAAAAAGAGGACGGGACTGCTCTCTTTGGCTGTTAAAATGGAGATACTACTTGTCAAGTAGCCATCACACTGAATTTTTGCATTGCTGTTTTCTTACTGGTGCTTGGTGCACATCTAGAGAAAAATAGCTGTCTTGTCTGCCATATGCTAGGGTTTTCATGGTTAAATTCTGCTTTTCTTTTGTCAGCTGGGACTTAGAAATGTTGGCACCCCTGCTATACAGTACATCTTAAAGGATGAATTTGGGGAAAAGTTATACCTATCTTTCATGCTCTTTATAAGACCTCCAAAGTTTTCTAATTTAGTTTTGCATTAATGTTTAATGAACATTCACCCATTTGCTTTAAACCATGGCCAGTCTTGACCATATGAATTGTAGACACTGTTTGAGGTTATCAGTAAAAACAAGAAAAGCTTGTTTCTGTGGAAAATCCATAATTTTCAGTATTACCTAGCCATTTACTGTATCATCAGCATTGTTTGTGTGACTAATACAGCTGCTGTGTAATTACCGGTGTCCCCTGTTGGCTGTTTCTTCTGGAGGTAAATTACAATAGGGCTGTGCTATAAACGATACTCTGGATTTTCATAGGAATGGATTATATATAATGACATATAAAAGACAACATTTTGTTTTCATCTAAGCTTTGGGTGAGTGTTGAAATGATTCTCATTATGTATAGAGCTTTGTGTTTAATGGGACAAATAAACTGGTTGTCTCTGGGCCTGTTGTTGAGCAAACATCCTCAGAGAGCATACAGGAATCCTGGCTGGATAATAATTCCAAGGTCGGGACACTGTAAGCATCATCAACAAACCCGAGAGGGCATATACATTCACTTTATTAGGAACACCATACTAATACTGGGTATTCCTCCCTTTGCTCTCAGAACAGCCTCAGATCCCTGTGGCATGATTCCACAAGATGTTGGAAACACTCCTTGGAGATTCTGGTCCATGTTGATACAACTGCATCACATAATTGCTGCAGATTTGTCAGGTGCATGTTCATACTGTGAATTTCCCATTCTACCACATCCTAAAGATTGTATATTGGATTCAGATCTGGTGACTGGGAAGGCCACTTATATTGAGTCTGAGCCAAAATCAAAAACCTTAATGGGTTGAGTCTGAGACCAAGACTTTGGGATTTTGACGGTGACCAAGACCGAGTCAAGACTGAACCTTTGGAAAAGACGTGACTGAATCTAGTCCGAGATATGAATAAAAGACAGTTTTCAAGATTATGAATTTATCATCACCCCTGTTAATATTCAACTGTGAAATTTCTGTAAGGGGTTTGGGGGTTGTTGGATATATGGGCAGTTTAGCTCACTCTATATCTCCAGCTCCCTACCCTTTTTATATGGACTCTTGTATTTTGTAAAATAAAATAAAAAAAAAAACCTGATGGTTGAAAGGTGCTCAGACAGGGTCAGCCTGAACATTTAATGAGGTCAAAAGTTAAAACACAAAACCGAATATGTTCTAAAAGTCTTTGCGATTGATATTTAGATTCTTTGACAGCTCACATTAGAGTGTGTTAATAATTGCAACATACTAGAATTTCATATTCACAGAGCATCACATTTAATGGCATTATGTCACATTTAATGGCATGAGTGCTCTGTGAGGCACTGCACATCATGTAATGCAGTCATAATTACAGCTCTCTCACACACACACACACGCACTTATTATTGCTGATATTGTTTCTCAGGGTGTATTTATACTTGTCAGCTTTGGCTCGATTAAAAGGAACCCTGGTGTAATTGCTCTGTTAGTGCAATTGTTTAGAGTTTAGTGTGAACGCTTGCTTTCAAACTGAGGTGCTCACCAAATAAGTGGATGAATTCTGGTGCAGTTCATTTGAAGTATGAACACAGTATGGATGATTTCTGGTACTGTTCTGACTCCTTTATCAATTTTACCACCTCTTGCTGTGTTTCCAGGTGATAAAAATACCACCAAGTATGCACATCCCTGATAAGTGCATTAAGCCCAGTGTGGTGCATTGTTCTGACAACTGGCTCACACAATATACATCTTACGTGCGTTAAAAAACTTATTTTGGTTTGATTGTAAAGTGTGAACATTAAGCAACCCATGATTAAAATGTAACAATGTATCATTTTCTTGTTTCGTCCAGACCAAGTGAACTGAACTACAAGTATAAACACCCCCTTAAACTCTAGTCTCTCACCAGCTCACTTTGCCCCTGAATAAAGAAAGAACGGTTGCACCTGCTGAACATTTACCAATTCATGTCACCGCTATTTTGTGTCATCTCAGTCCTCGCATGCCTATAGAGGGTCAGCCCATAATGTCAGTGTAGGCGGAAGTCACTGCAGTTACATCCACGGAGTGGCAGAAAGATTAACTTACTGAGTGACAGCGTCATTCAGCTTAAATCCATATAAACACAAAAAGACATCTAAATGAGAAATGGGCTGTTGTGTGAAAAAAGGGTCTCGAGAACTCTCTCCAACTCATGCTGCTCTAATCCCAGAGTGATTCAAGAATGAGTAGAATTCTGAGACGGGACTGAGTACTACAGCAGTAGGCTGTGGCATTCAAACAATGACTGGTAACTTATTAAGAGGCCAAATGTGTGTCAAGAAATCTTTCCCCACACCGCTACAGCATCAGCCAGAACTCATGCCACATTCTGACCCTACCTTCTGCATGTTTCAGCAGAAATCTACATCAGACCAGGCTGTTTTTCTGGTGCCCACTGTAGCCTCAGATTCCTGTTCTTGGCTAACCAGATTGAAACCCGGTGTAGTCTTTTGCTTTTTCAGCCCATCTGCCTCAAACATTGAAGTGTTGTGCTTTCTGTTTTTCTGGTTTTAAATAGTGGTCATTTGAGTTGCCGTAGCTTTCTTGTCAGCTCCAACCAGTCTGGCCATTCTCACGTGGCCTTTCTCATCAACAAGGTGTTTCTACCTGCAGAACTGCTGCTCAATGGGTGTTTTTCACATTCTGTGTCAACTCCAGAGACATTACACAGGTCTTCAGAGGTTTACAGGTGTTCCTAAAAATTGGCTTGTGAGTATAATTTATAAGCACGATGTCACCGTGGGATCTGGTCTATAGTATTACATTCCGAGTAGTGAGACATTTGCAGAAAGGAATGTGGTGTTAGATGGGCTTTAAGATACTTTAAATTACAGGCAAACACCAGATTATGAAAGCACATCATGAAATGACTGTGGTATTTTTAATTCTGGGTGATGATGGATTGAGTTTCTGCACACTTCTGACACTTGCTGATGAGTAGGATTATAGTCAAGCCTATCCTGAGAACTGTAATGTCATTTCTGGTCAACAATCTTGTCTGACATCTGACATACTGTGCTGTGCTAATTTAATGTCACTGATTCCAGACTCTACTCTACCAGACTCGAAACCATAGCTTGCAAGACACACACACACACACACACACACACATACACACAAACATACACTTGCTTAATGAGATGAACTGATATGTTTACCTACCTTGGTAACACTAGCATGTTTGCCTGTAAAGTAAAATCAATCATGGTACATTTTTAAATTATTTATAAATAATAATTATATCCATTTATCCCTGTCCTGGTGTCATCTTTCCTCCTCATCTTATGTTGACTTTTGCTTCTTGTGACCAGAAAGCTCTCTGAGATTCATTGCACTGATGTTTACACCTAATGTGGTTACTGAATAGAAGAATTAGGGGTTCAAGTCCCAGCATCACCAAGCTGCCACTGTTGGGCCCGTGAGCAAGGCCCTTAACCCTCAATTGCTCAGTTGTATAAATGAGATAAATGTAAGTCACTCTGGATAAAGGTGTCTGCCAAATGCCGTAAATGTAAATGTAATACGGTAGCCAGAAGTGGCCCCATTTAGGGGGTTTTTGGGGGTAGTGGCAGTGCATTGTATCATACCAGTCAATATGACTGGCCATTGTGGCCCCAAACATTTGGCAGGTTTGCCTCTCCTGACAGTGTGCTCCTGGGTATTAGTGTGTTTTTAGCTTTGTAACTGAATTATATAGTATCAGTGGCTGTAATTCTGGCATATGCTTTGGCTGTTTAAGAGTTTAAGGGTGAGTTTAAATGTATTTAATTGAATAATGTATATAATTTTATAGCATCTTAAAATTGTGTGGGAACAGCAGCTTGTGTGTTGTGCTGTCATTTGTCTAAGGCTCAAACTAGGACACTTCACGTGATCCTTCTTAACCCTTTACATGGTCAGTTTCCAATCATTCAGTGGCAGCAGTGGTGGGTGCCGGGACCTTTTCTAGTGATCAAAACAGCCCGAAGCTCTAAAGTTTCTCATCACTGTCCAGCACCATGGCAGCTAAACCCTCTTCCCCTACTGTTTTCACCACAGATATGTGTGTAAACAACACACACCTTCTCACTCTATGTGCCATCTGTGCTAGCACTCATTAACTGATCTCTGCTACTGGCATGAGTTACACCCTGAGCTGGTAACTGATCATTTTTTTCAAAGCACCTTTTATTGACTGTCAAACAGCCCAAGTACTTGTCTTATTTCTGTTTCTCTTTATATATAT
>JAOUQY010000042.1:13277010-13294935 GCA_028566355.1 Doras micropoeus | reverse complement strand
ATGAAAATGACAGGCTTTTCTCTAGGCTGAGATAATGCAGCTAGCTTAGACATGCAGGTTCAGGGGTCATCCTTCACTCTTAAGTGGCCCTAGTGTATTCTAACATTCTGCTCTTCACTACTATCACAGAAATAGTATTGAAGCAGTATTTTTTGATTATTCGTTTCGGGTCATCTGTCAATCAGAATGCTCAAACTAAAACCATCCAATGAAAGGAAGTTGAGTTTTTTTTTTTTTACTTATTTTGTCCCACAGCTGATCCATTCTGAAACAGCAATAAAATTAGGATCGGCCAGTTGTGCTACAATGTTTGGCTTATTTGTTTTGGATGAGAGATAAGGCTGAAATCAATTAAAACTGCAGCAATATGTTTGTGTGGAAAGGAATAGTGCTTCATTGATTCTGCAGCTTAGAGCACTAAAAAGATCTTTTGTAAAGAAAAGATAAAATGGCAGACTGCTTGGTGGCAGTTCAGTGTAGAGACACTTTTGGCTTGTGAGTATTCCCTGAAGGCCGGAGGGTGTACCATTCCTCTTGATTAGAGCATTTGACTGTGATTTTTTTTTTTTTATTAGATTTTTGTTAACAAACACAATCATTTCTTTCTCATTAAACAGTATTCTGATCAACCCTGGGAACCATGTAAAGATGCAGGAGGGGACCTTAGGATTCTTTATTGCCAGTGATGCCAAAGAGGTCAAAAGGTATTCATGTCCTACTCTGAACTGAATGACAGCCATCTGTTTCTCGGTTATTGGTGTCACGTGATGTTGTCTTCATGTTTAATCCATGTTTATTTGTATAATGTTTCTCTCTCAGAGCATATTTCTACTGCAAAGCTTGTCATGATGACATCACAGATCCCAAAAGGATCAAAAAGTGTGGCTGCAAGAGATGTAAGTACACCAGGCTCTACACCTTCACATTTGACTGGAGTATCAGCAGGATTCAGCTGTGCACATGCAGAATAATGTTTGTTGGATACATGTTATATTAACAATTAAAGAAGCCAGGAATGGTGTGACCTTAACACCAGAGCTAAAAGTCTTTAAGGAACTTGACGCCTGAAAATGAGAGTGTAAAGAAGTGATAGAGAGTATGCAATAGGGGGAGAGAAAGGGTGTCAATGAGTGATGACAGGGAAAGGGGGAAAAAGCAGCTAGTCATCAACATGCTAATGACTGAGAAAGATGAGAGACAGAAAGAAATAGAGATGGGAAAAGGCAATGACGTGATTAGCGGGGCTGAAGAAAGAGCCTGTCAGACTACACTAGCATCAGTGAGAGAGATTTTGAGATAATGGCACCAGTCAGGTGGAAAAACAAAAGGCAAAGAGCCCTGGCCACCCTCGTCAGGCACACCACAAACACACTCCTGGCCCAGGATCATTTTACTAATCATATCCACCCTGTTTACCCAGAAAGCCCAGGACTAGTGCTACTCAACTTTGCCACTGTCATCTCCCACTGCTTCAGCCTGGCAGGAACCCATTCTGACAGGAAGGCACTGAAGCAGAAAGGAAAGAGCCACAAGGATTTGTATTACTGGGTGTAGACGCTCAGTCGGCTCACTGTTAGACTCTTTGTCAGTGATAACTGCAGCATAGATAATTAGATGCAGACTGATTATCTGTGTATTGGGGGGGGGTATTTCATTAGTTCTGTTTTTCAGTGGAGAAAGCACGACAGTAGGACCAATGCACTGTTAATATAACTATAATATTATAAGATTATAAGACCTATATAAGTACTCGTCTAAATCAGTTAGCTGCAGGATGAAGAATTTAATTACGCAGGGAATGGTCAGGGCTCGAGTCTCTAAACTAAACTATTTACTTTTGGCAGCAAATAGTGGGCTTTAAATGTAGCACAATGCATTTGATTCTCAGTAACTTTAAAACAGCCATCCATGTTCTGATGGAGATTACTGGAGCTTGGGTTGATAAAGCATGGAACTTGAGTCTAACCAGGGCTGTTTTGTGTCTTTATTCTTGTTGGCATGTACTAGAATGGGATTTTTTGCTGTAACTTTCAGGTCCAATTGAAATAGGCTGATTTCGAAAATGCCTCAGTGAAAAAGAGATGACCTTTCCACTGCTGTAATGGACGTTTATGATATTTATTTTGTTTACCCTCTTCATGTCCATTGACACACTTTCTGATGTATTTCCTTCCTTGCTGCCTTGGAATGTGCTTCTTTATTTAACCCTTCACTGGTAGTGATATATTGTGAGTAAAAATGGGCTCCCTTTGGCACAGAGTGCAGTCTAACTGTCTCTCTATCTCTCTGTTGATAGTATATATATATATCTATTTCTCTATATATGTTGCATGTACCAGTCTAGCTGCTGCATCCTCCCTACACCTCCCATTTCTACACTGTCCTCAGGTCGAATAACGATACAGCACAATACAGCTCAAAGATTCAACATGGCCACTATCCACCCCAACTTCCCACCCTCAGTTTCTCCACATGACCATTGTCTTCCTCAGTGAGAGGAACAAGAACACCAATAACCCATAATAGTACCTTCCGGATCCAAAGACTTTGTTTATTTGACCTAAAGGCTTAGCAGATGCTCTCTTTAAATCAATCCCAACTCTGTTTTCCAACAACAAAAAAAAAAGATAAACATATCTCAAAAGCCTAGCATATTGATATTTTCAAAACTAGACTTCAAAGAGGAGGGAGAAGTTCAATGCTGTCTATCTCCTTGCTGTCAGAGACAATTTTGCAAACGCATCTCTTAATTGCTGTATTTTTAGAAAGTGGAAAGTGTCCTGTGGGAAGTTCTTTACGTTTGTCTCACAATTTAAACAATCTGGTTTCCTTTTGCTTTTCCTCCTCCCCGGCCCCTGCTGCCCAGGCCATGTACACAGCACTCATTGCTGTTCGCAGAATTGAAATGATCCAGCTCTGCATTTCAATTCTCTGTAGTATTTGGGCCCTTTTTTACTCACTGTCAATGACCAGCATACTTGTTCGGTGATACGATTGACCAGCTGCTGTACAGTAAGTGGCCAACAGATGGCGGAATAGCTCTCTAGATGAGATTGGAGTAGATGTGCTGAGCACTGAGGTCCTCACAGTCCTGTTTAGCAAGAATGCTGTCAGCAGAAGGTTTTATTTGGTTGTCACTTGGCTTTCTTTAAACAAGTCTCTCAGTAGAATGGGGTGGTTTGTTGTTTTATTTTTTCCTTATGTCTACTTTTTTATTATTTGTAGACGTGCAGGCTAGATTTTGCAGATGTAACATTTCAGCAGGTAGTTTTGCTTAAAGGGAAGGGCTTTATTGTGATTGCTCTGTATTTTGGGTTGTGTTCACAACAATAGTTAATGGTATTATTACTACTGGTATTGTACTATATTGTAGGTTTTGTACAGTGTCTCATTCTTTAGAAGTTTGCTAATAGCAGAGTGCATAGAAATGCCAGCAGCATTCTTGCTAAATATGGTTATTCTGTTTGAGAGGCTTCATTTAGGATTTGTGTGTAGCTGCATTAAGTCCCTCATATCATCATGTTGTCTTGCGTGTTCCTCCCTCCATGTCTCTATGACTAACATATGCACATGACTTATGCTTGGATGAATGTCAACCCCAGATCTCTGAAGTGACAGATTTCAGCATGACATTGACGTCTCAGATTCACTGCTGCACGTCAAGACACCACCTTGAACTGTTTCTGTCCTGTAAACAGTTGACTAGCCTCCACTTCAGCGCTGAGACTGCACTCACCTCTCTCCATGCTTATGATCCCTAATTTCAGCTGTTATGCATGGTCCTTACGGGAATCACAGTCCCTGAGGTTGTGGCCACAATTTAAAAGGCCCAGTAATGTACCCTATTCTCTTGCTGGCATGCTACTGAAATTGACCTATTAATGTAGA
Source organism: Doras micropoeus (assembly GCA_028566355.1). Lineage (NCBI taxonomy): Eukaryota > Metazoa > Chordata > Actinopteri > Siluriformes > Doradidae > Doras > Doras micropoeus. Next base: position 13,291,047 of record JAOUQY010000042.1, on the reverse strand, counting down.
CTAATGCTGCCAGACAGAAATGAAAAAAGCAGGATTTTCCCTGCAGATTGCGAGTTCTTTTCAGGGTGCCAGACATTATTATAGTCTATTAACACAATGGCACCGGGAGAATGAGTACCAGGGACTGTTTTTTGTTTTATTTTCATTATTTTTTTATTTAGGTAGGATCACAGCAATCAAATACTGTATAGCCTCTCACCACCACTCCCCCAAGACACACAGACACACACACACACACACACACACATACTGTCTCATAAACATGGTCCTACATACATGTTCATATATTAAATATTGTTAAATGCAGAAACTATACTGTTTAATGAAAGAACATTGCAACAGCCAATAATAACACACATATCTCATACTGAGTCTGGTATCAGTGCACCGGGGGTAGTGGTGTGATGAGTTGGTATAGGATTCAGGAAAAGAGCCTGACAGCCTGTACAGGGCCCTGCTGCTGCATGATGGGATACAGGTATGTGATCCTCTCCTTAAGACATAGAGGATGCAGGTTATGAACTGAGTTTTGCTGCTAATGGCATTCACTCATCCCTCTCTTCCTGACCGCCTCCTGCCCCTATCCCCTGATCTTACTGTCATATCTGACCATTTGACCTTTTATGACATGATCAGCCTTAGGGCACAGCTTGACCCTGGCGAGATGGCTGTTACTGTCCAAACGAGCTAGGAGACATCTATTGGAAATGTGATCAATCAAAAGTATTAATGGAAATGAATTTGGCCTCCTCAACATTCTTGTATTAAATCTGTGAAGCACTGTTTCTTGTGCTGTAGTTATACCTGAGCTGTGTGTTCATCTCCCAGTAATGGGTCAAGCCTGTGAGAGCTTGCTGCTAAGGCTTTGCACTTTCTGTTCCTTTATAAAAAGTACCTTCAGACATCCCTGGTTTATGAACTCTTTTTTTTCCTTGCCATTAACCTGCTGCTTCTCCTCTCCTCTCATCCAACACATGACTGTAGCCAAGACGTCCGTCTACAAGCGAATGAAACTGGCATGTTGTTTTGATTGCGGGCGCTCTGAGCGCGACTGCTCGTGCATGGCAGGCAGTGTACATAGTAACATGGACAGTCTTCAGAGGGCCTTCCCACTTTCTTCTGTCTCTGTTCATGATTGCTCAACCAGTTTACGTGCCTGTAAGTTCGATCGCCAACCACATGTTCTTTCATGTTCGTGACCTGTGTATGTGTCTGTGATGTATTCCATGTCTTGTGCTTCTTTTTTTTTTTTTGTTAATATTTGTTTTGTGCCCTCATTGTTTCCCTCTCCGTGGCTTTTTTGGGTGTTTTTCGCTGGGTGTGGTGCTTTCTAGATGGATATGATTTTCTGTACAGTGGTCGAGTGGTATTGTCGTGGCTTCTCTGTGATAGTGCTGCTGCAGTAGGTGGTAGGCGTGTTGTCGCATGCTGTGTTAGTGGTGGTGCCTACACAGTCACTGTTTGGTGTTGAGAACTACAAATCAGGTTAATGTTTACCTGTTCAATGAAAGTAAATTTCATGTTGCTGAAAAGAACATTGATAAGCTTTTGTTGTGTATATCTGTATGCTGATGATGTTTCACATTTTGATGTATAATGACAATGATTTTCCAGGTTGGAAATGACACGATGTCAGGCTAACTTTTTTTTTTCCTCTCGATAAAGCAGCTTCAAGCACCAGCTGAAAAATATTATTGATGTCATGCTTTGTAATGGTAAAGATGTAAAAATGTGACAAATATATATATCATTCAGAAAATACAAGCAATGTGTGGTAAAGTTAAATTAACGATAAATTGAATAATATTATAGGCCAACAGATTTTCTTGCTTACTTAATATTTACAGCATTATAAAGCCATTATAGGACATATAGAGAAAAGGTTAGATTGTTTCATTACAGACATTTTCTCTGTTACATGGTATGTTTTGTTTAAAGGTGCTCTTTACTGACAGTCTATTAAATGCTCAAGAGTGGAAAAGTAAGTACAAATTTGAAATCTTGTACCCACTGTGGGTCTTGGATAATTATCTTTTTCCATAAGCCAGTTTTGTCGCTACAGTTTAAACGAGGTGAAAGAGAAAATATTTTTATCTCAGATAATTTGTTTTAAATGAAGTACACAATTGAGTGGGTAAACAGAGAACTTGACACAGGATCTTATCGTCTCCCTACTCAATGTTTTTTTTTTTCTTAGCCAGCAACCAGAGGAGAGAAAAAGTCAATGTCCTTTATTTAATGCCTTGTATACCACTGTGGGACTGTCTGGCTCAATGTAAAAGTTAAAAGGAGATCCCCTGGCAGAAACTCAATTGAGACGGCAGTGATTCAGGCTGTAGGAGTCAGAATGACTGACGCAGTTAGCTGTGCGGAACACAGTGCTGTGGAGGGGCCTTTCCTATTAAGTCAGAGCAGATGTGAAATACTAAAGTGTCTGTCAATTAGGCCCTGACAGTAGCACGGCCTGCTTATCAAAGCAGGGGTCAGTTCAGACGATCACATTTCCTCCGAACTGTTCTCTGACTGCTCTCCACATCCTGCTAGATTAGTGTCAAACATGCTATGATGAATTTGGCTTTGTGTTTTATGTTTTATTCCGGGTCATATCCCTGGATACCAATTACTGGCCATTACATTGTTACTGATGTCTCCTTTTCCCATCGTTGCCTTGTTGAATTTCAGGAAATTCTTTTGCTGTTCTATTTTTTTTTTTAAATCCTTATTCATTTAAGCCTCAGAGTCCTGACAGTTGCTTAAGCGAAGGGATTTGTTTTGCTTTCTCCCACTGCTTTTATGTCTGAACGATCACAGCATTTCTATGATGATATTTTAATTCTAAGCTGCAGTCTGACTGATTTCACTATGTTGAATAATTGATTTCTGTTGGACTTCATCTTGTATGCACTTTTAAGGTTTTCAGATAATACTCATACCATGTAAAGTGCATAGAATGCCTTTACGGTTGTACTTAGAGTTGAATTATCTGTGTTGTCAGGCTCCTGCCTGCTCGTCTAGTTTAATTCAGTGGGCTGCGATTGAGATGAAGAATAGCATTTGGTAAAGTGAGAATTGTATGCTCCAACCTTTTTACACCCCTTGGGTCAGAAACCATACATCACAACGAGCCTGCACTAAGCACAGCATTGTAGAGTTATACCTCCACTTTATATGTGTGCACTTATTGCTAAAATAAATACAGCTCCCTTGGACCCAGTAATTCAGTGGAATGTGTGAAATGCATGGCTGTAAAGGCACTAAAGGCATGTTGTCTTAGAAAAGTAGCGTTCTATGTACATATCCTTTTCCACTCCTTTTTGCGTTGTTTCCTGCATGCAAACGTCTGGATGCTAATGGTTTTCTATGTCAGAGCCAGACAAAGAACTATTAGTATGAAAATGAGATGCATGAGTGGTAGACAACTGCGTCTCTTTTGCTGTTAGCTGCAGCCGAAGCTCAAAGAGCACTTGACAAGGAGCCAGGAGTAGTGTAGCCGTCATTACAGCTGTGGAGCTCGGCACACCATTAAGAAGTGTTTGATACGAAGGAATAGTGCGAGCGGCAGGAGGCACACTCTCACTGCCGGTGACTTTGCCTCTGCTCTAAGTTACAATGACAATTACAGTCCCTCTGCTCTACCTGCCGAGGCTTATCCTCTCATTACACAAGATTTAAAGAGTCTAAAAGGTGCCCAACATCTCAGAGGGCATTCATTCCTGTTTTAGACATAACAGTTTCAGCAGAATTGCGGCCATGGCTGTTTTACAAACAGCCATAGCAAGTCTTATGGATAGTGTCAGGACACAGAGGTCAGGGCTCGTTTTTGCTCTTGGGGCATATGTTTTTTCCCTTCCTGCTAGCCTTGCTTGGGGAGGATACATTGAGCTGGCAAGGGTGGGCCGAGGCAATCTAAAGAACAAACCCTGTCCACTCCCTGTAGGACGCACCTCACTAAAAGCGGTCCTTATGCAGCCTGACATGGAAATTATGTTTGCATTTTCATTTTTCCACTGCTGCTGGTGCATCAGCAAACTCAGTGTGACAGTTCCTTCCCACCAGGCAGGAACAAGGCCAGCCACCTGGGATAGATGCTGGCCAAAGAGGCTGCTCACTCACCCTGCTTTCCAGATAGCAAGAGACAGATGCCAGTGTGGGCATGGCGCCCCTGCTCGATCACCCGTATCGCAGCCCTATACTCAGACCTTTAAGGCATCAGATAAAGCTCTAGTGAAGGAACAAGCTCAGCAGAATGGGGAACAGTGGAGGGCACTGAGAATTGCTTGGTACTGGGTTGGTCTCATCATTTCCACCTGCATTACAGCACTACATGAATAGTGTATCCCTGGTTGACTTATTGGGGCACATGGTATACATCGGGATATTTCTTGCAGGATCAGTTGAATATGATTTTGTAGGATGTATTTTGACAAAAATAAACAGACCATGACTTGCTAAAGACTTGCATGTGTAACCCACAAAAACGTGCAAGCCAGTTTGTACGTAATATGAATTTGGCGCAATTCTACCTAAAAGACAGAAGGAGGGAAACATCAATGAAGATTAATATCGTGTGATTTACTAAGCCAGAAAACGTTTGGGAACAGTGATCAAGTGTGCTATTTATATAACCAAAGGGTAGGTATTTGGTATTAGGGTTTTTTTTTTTTTTGACAAAAGCCAGTTTCTGCCATTTGAAGTAAAAATGTTTTTACTAAATCTTAATAATGTAAACGCTTATTGAGGCTTATTGAAATTTTATCTTTATCTAAAATCATTAGAACATTATCTCAAAATGACTTATTATTACTAGGGGTGTAACGATGCATTGTACCACGGTGCATCGCGGTGCAAAAATTTGACGATGTGCATCGTGGACATATCAGGATATCACGTGCGCTGTTTATAATGCCATCTAATGTATCTAATAGCAGTTTTTTGAACAGCAAAGGGCTCCACCCTCACTAGCACGTCATGCGTCATGCTCTCATTCACCTCAGTCTGAGCCGCAGCTTCAAAACAAAATCAAACGTGATGCAAACTTTGAAAGAGGCAGACAGTGTGGCGATAACCACAGACAGGTGGACTACAAGGGCTACCCAGAGCTACAGTATGTCACTATAACAGCACATGTGATCACCGGAGAGTGGGAAATGGTGAGTTTCATACTCCAAACTCGCTCTCTTTTCAAGTCACACATAGCCGAGGAAATTGGCTGTTTCGGACTGGGAGCTTGAAAAAGCTAATCGCGACATTGCTGTCTTTACGAAGAACACTCGATATATGGAGGTAGCGGTGAAGGAGGCTGGACTAGCACCACACATAAAGTGTTTTGCCCACACTTAAAGCTCGCTTCCCAAGCAGGACTAAACCTCTTAAACCGCGCCACTCGGTTGTTGGGTCGAGTGAGGCGCATAGCCACCTTCTTCTGCAGAAAAAGGCACACAGTCAGTATTTGGTGTGCCTTTTTTCTTAAATATTGTTTGCAGGTACAGTTTGCACAGTTTTATAATGAAGACTTGGTCACAATTGCTTTTTTGCACCAGGAGCCTTCATTATGTTTTCTGTCTGAAAAGTCGTTTGTTATTTAATGTGTTGCTTTCTTTACTGACATACGAACATTTCTCTATAGCGTATTTTTTTGTTATAAATCTTTTTGTACTGCCCCGGTAATGCAGAATTCATAAAAATATATCAATAACACACAGTATATACAATTACATACAGACAGGTCCATAAATATTTGAACATTAACAAAACATATTGTTATTTTAGTTGTCTACTACAGTTAATGAGTTGAAATTAAATAATGAATATGAAATAAAATCAGGTAAACTACATAAGAAGGATCACGACACTTTGCAGATGTCACCCCTCCTTTTTTTTAGTGACCAAAAGTAATTGGGGAACAAATGTAATTGTCATTTTAACACTTGGTTGCAAATTAATGCATGCCTGAAGTCTGTAACTCATTACAGACGTTACAAGACACTGGCTGTCTTCAGCAAGTGAAATGCGTACACAGTTGGATTCAGGTCAGGTTGGTTCTTTGGCCATTGCAGAACATTGGCCTTAAGAAAGGCTTGGGTTGCTTTGGGTCATTGTCCATCTGCATTGTGAAGTAGCATCTGATGAAGTTTGAAGCAATTGGCTGACTCTGAGCAGAAAATACACCTCTATACACTTCAGAATTAATCCTGCTGATTTAATCGGCGCTCACATCATCAGTAAATACAAGGGAACCAGTTCCACTGGCAGCCAAACATTCCCAATAAGATGAGTTATGCTTCAGATCGTGAACTGTCCGTTCCTTTCTTCATACGTTTCTCTTTCCATCGCTCTAGTACAAGTTAATCTTTGTCTCATCTGCCTGTCGGATGTTGTTGCAGTACTTAAAAGATGTTTTTGGCAACCTCTAATCTTCATGCTTTTGAGGCTTACTAATGGTTATACCTTATGGTAAAACTTCTGTATTTATTCTGGTGAAGTCTTGATAGCTGACTTTGACATATATAAGCCTATCTCCTGGAGGGTGTCCTTGATCTGGCCAGCTGTTGTAAAGGGTTTTTTTTTTTCACCAGGAAGGAAATTCTTCTGTTATCCACCACAATTGTTTTCTGTTGTCGTCCAGGCTTTTTGATGTTCCTCAGCTCTTCAGTACAGTCATTCTTTTGAAAATGTGCCAAATAACTAATTTGGCCACACCTAATATTTCTGCCTTCTCTCTGTAAATCAGGGCCACAGTGTCCATGAAGCAGAAAGATTTTACTTAATGTGAAACTACTGCTTCCTCCTCATTTACCTGCTTGTAAGAACTGTTATATGGGGCCATTTTCTCAGGGCTGATGTGTAGAATAATGGAGATTTTCACCATTGTATATTTCCATGTTATCGTTATAAAAGGAGTCATTAAGACACTCTGTAAGATTGGGTAAGACGAAGTATGGTTAGCAGGGAGTGGGGGGTGTGTGTGTGTGTGTGTGTGTGCGCGTGTGTGTTTGTGTGTACGTGTGTATGTGTACGTGCGTATGTGTCTGTGTGTCTGTGTGCGTTTTGTTAATGTGAAATGTCAGGACCTAAATCAGACATCACACCTACATGTCAGGACATCAAGGAAATGTCAGGACCTGAAGCATGTCCTGACTTTTCTGGCTGTGAATATCTGCTCATCAACAATCTTTTTTCAGAAAAGTAAAAGAGCTACTAAGGGTACTAAGGTTAGGGTTAGGTGTAGCGTTAATGAGCTGCATTTATAATTATGTCTATGGAAAATCCTGACTTTGTGGAAATTGAGGACAGCCTACCTGGTTTTCATTTTGTTTTTTTTCCCGTTCTTTCATTTTTGCCTTCTTTTCTCATCACCAGTATCAGTGTCAACCTCATTTTAAAAAAAAATAATTTGGTTGAACCTAAAGCTCTTTATCACCATGTGATCAACGTGATCCAAGAATATTTACTGCTTCTCATTATTATTCTCTCTCTTTCTCTCCCTCCCTCCATCTTTTCTCTCTTATAATCTTTTATTTGTATCTGTACTCTCTTCAGCCAAATATAAGTATAATGGATATGTTACATCACGTAAGTTTTCTCTGTTTTCCACATTCAGCCTCTGTTCCACTCATCCATCTCACTTCATCTAACCTGCCTAACCTGCTTTTGTGCTATTGTTTTTGCCCTCACCCCACCCCCTAAATTATTACACTCCATCTGTTTCCTAGGACTCTGTAGCTGTAGGTAGGGGCCTTTAATGACTCAGAAATTCAGTATAATTCAGTAAATAAATCTGCTATATTGCATACAGAAAGGTGCAGCTGAAGGATCCGGTACTAATGGTGTAATATACACAGGCTCTCCCTGTGAGAGAGTATGTAGAAGCTAGTAATACTGTGCACATAAATAGCACATACACTACAGGCCAAATGTAAGCAAGCAAACAGCGATTTTTAAAGTTTGAGACTGTACAACAATTTGGCAAGAACCAACAAATCACAACATGCTTGTAGTCCAGATGGTCTGGCTCCCACACTCACTAGCTCTGACTAATCAAGCTCTGGGATGAGCTTGACCTTCCACTGCCCAAAGCATTTTGCTAGAACAATATAAGACTTGTAAAGAGCACACAAAGCCATGGATTACTCTACCCTGAACAGACTTTCTCAAACTTCATAAATTCAGTGAATTTAAGTTTAGCAAACACAAATTAAGAATCGGTGGTACATTATTACTGCATTTAATCAAACCTATGTCATGTTAATACACCTATTGCTCTCTGAGGAAAAAAAGGAAACATTTATATTAATTTCTTTATATGTTATCCTAACATGCCAAGTTAAGTTGCTAGTACAAACTTTCGGCCTGTAGTGTATGTTTAGTTTCAGTGATGTGTTTGTATTGTGCTGCCTTCAGCAGCAGATGGCGCTACAACTCCAGCGAAAACAGGAGGTCAGAGAGAGGCTGGGGTTCGGTTCAAAGCAGAATGGATTTTAGGTAAATCTCCAACACAGAGCTCTGCTTTGTCAAACAGACTCTGAAATAGCAATAAGTTTTGTTTCATGTTTACTATGACTAGAAATATATTTTTTGTTTTGTTTTGTTTTTTACTTTGATTTATTATAAAATGCATGCTTAGTGTATTTTTCAAATGTGCATACCATGTATATGCCATGCACATTATATTGTTTATTATTATTAATAATAATACATAATAATCATTATAATAATAATGATAATAATAATAAGAATAATAATAATAAGAATAAGAATAATAACAACATATAAGATGATGTCAAATAGTTGTGTTTTAATGATGTCATTGAATTGTTCCATAGTCTATAGGTGCATATTTCACAGTTTACTGCTGCTTTGGTAAAGGTCTGCAATCACAGTTCATCACAGCATTTGCATTTCAGGGAGGGACAGTTGCCGTCTGGATTATTGTAAATCCACAGTGAAAGTGCCACGGCACATATCCACTCTGTAATGCTGCATGTGTTTGACAGGGGCCAGATGAATCCAGGAGTTATCTGTGGCTGCCTTTAAATCTATGCGGCAGCTGACGGCAGAAATAACCATCTATTTATTGCTCAGAGCTAGGTTTGGGGAGCAGAAGGAAACTGTTTTTCCACTTACACCATACATTGGTTAACCTCTTGTGTAGATGTCATTATGTTTTAGTCTCCAGTTCCTGGTGGAAGGCAATGTGTTTGATAAGAGTCCATGTGAAATACTTCCTGCGCTTGCACTAATAGACTTAAGTTTAGCCCCTCAGCGTATCTTACCAGCTTATCACATATCACTTTAAATAGGTATGTAAATGAAATTATTTGCTGCATCTGTTTATTTCAGTGCAGGTGATAAGGTCTCTATATCCACAGATTTATAATGCCTAATTTATTATCCCATGTTCATGTGAATTCATGCGCTGTGGACTGGTTCAGTCAGAAACTATGAGGCGTAGTGTGAAGTGTTTTGTTCTGTTATATTGATAAGTACAAGTGAAGTAGAGATCTTTTTATTCATTTGTGCTGAGTAGCAATGGCAGGGCAAACGTCATATTGAGTGGTGAGTGCTTGAGTGGTGTTTAATAAAGTCAGGTTGTCTTTGTTAATTATTTAGAACTCTGATGGTAGTTTTTTTCCATGTACAACGATAAATAGAATGGAAAGTGTAAGATAAATTGTCCAACAAAGAAAACCACATTCATTTAGATATTTATACTTCATTTATTTAAGCAGTGTAATTACTAATGTTTAATGAAGTGTTTTAAAGAGTGTTTTGTGTCATTCTTGGGTGCAGCACTAACGGCATGAGTACACAGGGCTGTTGAATGAAAACCAATTAATATAAATAAATCTTTGCTTCTATTAAATTCTAATTTTATAGAAATTTATATTGATTTCTATTGACTATCTACAAACCCCATTTCCAGAAAATTTGGGACACTTTCTACAAATGCAATAAGAGCTGAAGTCTGTAATTTGTTAATTCACTTGAAGCTTTATTTAACAGAAAAAAGGACAAAGATTTTCAGTGTTTTCAGTGATGAACTTAATTCTATTTGGTAAATATAAACAAATTTAGAAATTGATGGCTGCAACACACTCAAAAAAAGTTGGGACAGAGGCGTGTTTACCACTGGGTCACATCACCTTTTCTTTTAATTATACTTTTTAATCATTTGAGAATTGAAGATACTAGTTGTTGCAGTTTTGCAAATGGAATCTTGCTGTATACAAGACTTGAGCCTCTCAACAGACCGTGGTCGCTGTTGTCTGATTTTCCTCTTCATGACGCTCCTTACATTTTCAGTAGGAGACAGATCTGGACTGCAGGCAGGCCTGTCAAGCCACGTTGTTGTTACCTGTGCAGAGTGAGGCCTGGCATTATCCTGCTGAAATAGACGTGGAGTTGCTTGAGAAAGATCGTCTTGATGCCAACATATGTCTCTCCAAATTATAATTAATATAAGCCTCAGCATAAATGGTACCTTCACACATATATGCAGATCACCCATTTTATGGGCACTGATGCACCCACATGCCAATAACAGATGTTGATTTTTGCACTTTCTTTGGTAACAGTCTGGATGGTGTTTTCATCTTTGCTACATAAAATCCAACATCTGTTTTTCTAAACACTAGCTGAAACGTGGCCTCGTCTGACCACAGAACACATTTCTACTCTCTTTCAGTCCATCTTAGATGACTTCTGGCCCAGAGAATTCACCACCTGTGCAAAATTTATATATGGCTTCCTCTTTGCATAATATAGTTCAGGTTGCATTTCTTGATGTAGTGGCAGACTGTGTTAAGTGACAATGATTTTGCAAAGTCCTCCCAAGCCCATGTGGCTATGTCCATCAGGGTAGCATGACAGTTTCTCATAAAATACCACCTAAGGGCTCAACGGTCACACACATTCAGCAGCCATTTCTACCCTTGGCCTTCACAGACCAACATTTCCCCTGACTCCCTGAACCTTTTCATGATATGAAGTTATGAACTGTAGATGGTGAAAGACCTAAATTCTTTGCACTGAGAAACATTGTCTTTAAACTCACTGACAATACTCTCACGAAGTTTGGCACTAAGTGGTGGACCATGATCTATCCTTGCTTCCTTCCCAATACTAAACCTTTGGTGGATGCTCCTTTTATACTCAATCTTGCTGACCTCACCTGTTACCAGTTAAACTGCTAATTGTAGAACCTTCCAGTGTTATTTTGCCTCTGTCCCAACGTTTTTTTGAGTGTTACAGCCATCAATTTCTAAATTTGTTTATATTTAACAAATAGAATTAGGTTTGTCAGTGAAAACACTGATAAATGTCCCTTTATCAGTTAAATAAAGGTTCAAGTGAATTAACAAATTACAGATTTTCAAGGTTTTTTTTGCATTTTTAGAAATTGTCCCAACTTTTATGGAAATGCGGATTCATATTTACTGCAAAAATACCTGACCAAAAACGGTTGCCTTTTGAAGTAATTTTTTTATTCATTGTGCTAGAAAGGTTTTCTCACTATTCTTATCTCCCATTGTTTGACAGTAAAGGAGGAAGTTAGACCCAGTTTTCAAAATCGCACAGTTAAATTAGCTACCAGTATGACTGTCCCAGCTTTGGCAGTGGAGCGTTCTGCTGAAGCCCTCGTATTAAACCGTAAAGGAAGTCTGCTTCCTCCAGTCTCACCCCCACGCCGAGGTCTCAGTCTGGCTGGCCTGAATCGGGCCCGCAGCCTGCCTGGGAAATACCACTACCACCCCAACACCTCCATGCTCTCCTCCTCCCTGCGCTCATCGATGCTCTCCTCCTCCCTGCGCTCTTCGGTGCTCTCCTCTTCCATACGCTCCTTCAGTTGCCCTCCCACACCCTGTAGGTGCCTCCGTAGCAGTCTACACCTTGCATGGAACAGAGCTAACATCTCCCTCGCTAGCACTGTGTGTGCATGTCTGAAAATGCATTGCAGCAGCTGCCATGAGTACCATACAGTTCAGTTTGGAGAGTGCGAATGGGTACATTAGGTTGTACAGAAGGAGATTTGGAAGTTGAGCTCCTTCACTGCCACTGTTTCTATCTCTGTTGTTGTTGCTGCCGTTTGTGAGCTGCATGTAAAAAGTTGCATCACTCTGTGTCCCTAAGTCAGGGAAGGCAGATGCCTAGTCAAGTTGTCAGAGTACTGATACAAAAGAGCATTTATTGTTGCCTGTGGTCTGGAACAGCAGTCACACTTCACTGGACTGATCCTGTTTTGATTGAAGTTGTAAAGGTGGCCTAATGCAATTTGGAACAAGCAGGGAGTTGCTGAAGCAGCCATGCTGCAGGTAGAGTTATTTCATTGTTAAGCCTCTTACTGAAGGGCAGTGGAATAGCTCATAAATCTCTGCAGTCTAATTTGGAGAAGCAAGGGCAGGAGTGTGGCCTAGCCCAACCAGGCCACTTACTCCTTAGTCTTAATAGGAAAACAAAGGGTTGCACCATGGTGCCTTACTGCAAGTGATATTTTGAAAGTTGATTAGTGCTTCACATTTCTCTAGCCACTGTGCAGTTGTAAATGTCAAACAGTGGCATTTGGTACATAACCAGACAGAGCATTTTAAATTTGTCCTTTTTCATTAGTGCAATTAGATGACACTGAAATGAGAGTGATCCACAGAGGCTGTATGCCTCTATAGTGGAACTGCTTACAGCGCTGGTAAACTTTTCTTTAATTATGTGCTACGGTTGTGAAGGCTAACCACATTTTGCAGGTTTGGAGTGTAAATCCAAGTATCTCACTAAGGCTCAAATAGAGACTTTCTAGTATGGATAGGAGATTACGACTTATACAAGACATATAATTAGATTGTATCATACTGATCAATATCTTACATAAATACAGAATTTAAAATGGCAAAGATTATAACAGAAATAAAACCATTGCACCATTCACAGTTTCCACATAGGTCTGTAAGCCACAGCTTTCTACTTGTTTCAGAACTGTGTAGCTTTGCTATTAAGTCTGACATTCCTAAGAGTGTAAGGAGCTGATATTGACCTTCAGGCAGCTCCACTCTTGTAGATAGTACATTCAGTAGGAGGGATGCTTTTGACATTCATAGGCCCCTCAGTAATTTCCTCTTGGAGTGGTGTTTCAGCATTAGATGATTGAGCTCAGTGGGTTCAGAGTGCTTGTGGCATGGAGGGATACATGCACAAGCCAGCCCACACTCATCAGTTACAAGTAAGATGATGGGAATTGATTTAGCCATGTGGTGATTCATTGGAAAGCAAAACATATAACTCTTTTTTCCCCCCACACTCTTTCCGTCATTGTTTTAGTCCTTGTTCTCCAAGCAAGGACAATGATGCAGAAGAGAGGTGATACATTACTAATGCAGATTGCTAACACTCAGGAGCAGAATGAGCATAGTAATCACTGAGTTCAAGTCTTAATGAGTGTCCTTCGTGGCTTTCTTTTTTTGCCTTCCTGAAATGTACATTTGTCCCTACTAACAATGTTCTCTTTCTATTTTCGGAGGTCGTCTCTGACTTATTTTGCCATGATTGATTGAGTGTTGCCTTTTGTGTTCTTTAATATGTCATCCCTAGCACACGTTACAATCCCTGCCGTCCACAGACTGACACTCTTTGCATGTGTTTGCAGTTGAAGATGAGCATCCATCAACGCTGTCACCCAAAAAGAAGCAGCGCAACGGAGGCATGCGAAATTCACCCAACTGCTCACCCAAAGTGATGAGGTAAGACATTGATTTCAAGACACTCCCTACAGCCTTCAAAAGGAAAGAGAGAGCGGCAGGGAGACGGGAGGGATGGTGATGGGTTTGGCGGGAGTAGGAGGAGTGGCAAGGGAGAGAGGGAGCGAAGGAGAGGAGAGGAGCCCTCTAAGGCTCAGGCGTTTAAGCTGTCAGCCTGTCAGTGCTTAATGATAGAGCTGAAATATTTCTGTCATGAAAGAGGCTATGAAAAGCTGTTTGAAAAATACTCTTGCTTTAAAGTCTCAGCTGTCACCCCACCCCCCCACCCCCCCAGTCTCGTCCACATGTAGTT
>JAOUQY010000042.1:13226305-13237880 GCA_028566355.1 Doras micropoeus | reverse complement strand
GTGGGTTATGTACTTTTGGGTTATAGGTGGGTTATGTACTTTTGGGTTATAGGTGGGTTATGTACTTTTGGGTTATAGGTGGGTTATGTACTTTTGGGACTTGTGCTTGTAAATGTTTGTATTAGGTATTGGCTCATTTCTAGCAGTATCCTAGCCAAAAAGTACCTTGAATTCGGGGCTACCAGCACTAGCTTTGGACATTACGAGTTAATGACTAAGCCCTTTTGTAAGAGCTTCTGCTAAATGTTTCATGTTGCTGTCTTGGCCAGGACACTCTTGAAAAAGAGGTTCTTTACCTCAATGAGTTTTTCTTCCTGGTTAAATAAAGGTAAAATAAAAATAAAAATAAAATGACATGTATGTAAATATAAATGTAAAATGAAAATGGATTAAAGCATGATGGAATTTTTGGCTGTTTCATTCTTTAATTAGTTGTTCTGTAATTTGGTGGGAAGCTTGGTTGGGCATTTATCATGTACCAGTTACTAGGGTGTTTTCTCTAGTTGGCTAGAGGCTAACAGAGTGTGTTTGGCTTGTTTCTCTGTTTCTCTGCATTCACTGTGTTTTCAAGTTATCTAGAGGCTAACAGTACATGTGTTGTCTTTACAAATTTTATTCATACTTTATAAATTGAACTTTCTGCTGAGTTAGTTGATCAGGTGATGGCCTTCAAACTTATAACAGAAACCGAGTGGACAGCATGCTACTAAACCAGTGGTGTCATTACGACTTAGGCATGCTGTTTAGTGCACAGAATGTGGTTTGGGATGCAGCCTGAATTCTCATTGAATTCTCAGATTAATTCTCACAGTGGAGAAGGACATAGCACATGTTACATAAGACATGTTAGAAAATGTTTCCTCTGCATGTAGTTTGCAGTATAGTGTTTCACTAGCAGAGAGGAAGATATTCCGAACTCTTCCATATTAAAGAAGACAGTTACTGTGTACTCTGGATAGACTGACCTGAATGCTGTGTTAGGTCTCTTATTAACATACTCAATTTAGTGGAATTTCTGAGCTGAGCATACTGTGAACACATAACCTAATCGCTGTTAATAATGATTCAATTGTGCGGCTCTAATGAGTGTGTGTGTATGTGAGTGTGTGTGTATTCGGCAGCAGACTGTGGGAAGGCAGAGACAGAAGGATGTACCCTTCTTCAGAAACAGCAGGCATATGTAACACGCAGAGAGGTTGATTCACCCACTGGTGACAATCTGTCTCGTTTCAAACATGGTATCACAATCTAATGATTTGAATGAAATTTTCTGTTTAAAGATTTATCTAAGCATTAGAAGTGAAAACACACAAACTACAAGCATGATGTATTTCGAAGCCTGTAAAACTTCTGCTCCTTCTTTTTCCTGACTCCCATATCTCCAGAGTCCCATATCTTCCATTAAGCCACACAGTAGCTAGATGCTTGGAGTGATATCTTCGTGCCATCTTATTGTTCAGCTTACAGTACCTTGTTCTTACCTAAGAATCCTGAAGCAGAACTGATTTCCCTGTGTATAATGAGGCTAAAATGGTAGAATTCTGCCTATGGCATACACTCTTGCCTCACAAGAAAACAGACAGTTCATGGCTAAAAAAACCCAAACAGGTGCCAGTTAGGTGATTTGCTGTAAAATGTCCTCCACATTCCTTCTATTCAGTAAGACTGCTTGAGCTGAATGCATAGCCTGGGAGAGAAGTTTTAAAACAGGACAGCCCTGAAATGCCAGAAAGAAATGACAGAGAAAGAGAGAGAGAGAGAGAGAGAGAGAGAGAGAGAGAAAGAGAGAGAGATGTGATGGATGTGGTAGACTGCAACTAGGTGTCAGCGCTTTAGTAAATGAGGCAAGGACAAGTGGTATTAATGCTGTCAATGATCTCCTGACAGGAAAACAGATACCACGCTCACTGCAGTTTTTAAATAGACATCAAGTGCATTAATGACAAAAAAGGGCAGGCTTCAAACACATCGGCTGAGTGATGGGCGAAGGGTGGCAGCGCTCTGAGCGGAGCGCCAACATAATCTGAAAAGACACCGTCAGAGTAGGCGAGAGACAGGCCTCTGCATCGCCCACTGACACACAACAGAGATGAGGATACAGATATTGGTGGCATATTAGTGCCAAGCATATTCTAACACCAGCCTGGATCCTAATCAAACCTGACATTCTCTCTCTCTCTCTCTCTCTCTCTCTCTCTCTCCATTTCTCTCTGCCATTCCAATCCAGCATCTAGCGGCAGTGTCTTGGCTGACATGGTGCTGCAGTGTGGTGCTCAGTGTTCCTCTCTCCGTGAGTTAGTGCCAGGGCCTGTTCATGTCGGCTGGAGGAACACACTACACGCTGGACCCAGTGGCCTAGGGAAAAGCTCGGTCTGTCTAAATTTGGACTTTTGTAAAGGAGTGACGCTCATTCAGTCCTGCTGTCCGAGCAACTTCAGGTGATTTAAACAGTGAAGTGTGAGGAACTGTCTGCTCAGATCAGATAAGCAGTCCACATACCTGTCTCCAAGTGTGTCTGTGTGTGTGTGTGTGTGTTAAGTTTCCATAGCTTTGTGAATTAAATGGCTTCCCTACATCACTTTTTCATATATTATGGGTCTCTCTGGGTCCTGTATTATATTTGCTTGCATTTCTTGTATACAATACAACCGCTTTATTTCTTATATTACCTCAAATACACTACGTCTGCCAAACGTGTGAGCACAGTTCCATCAAATCCCACCATTAACAGCTGGCCTGAATAGAGCATCATTTCTATCAGAGCATCTCCTGCAGGCCTGCAGCCCACATGACGCAAGTGAATAATCCCAGCACACAGGCAGACACAGCTATATTACATCTGGAGCCAAAACTCATGAACCCGACATTTGTTTAAATACAGTAATAAATAAAAGCTCTGTGATTGATGAGTTGCTGCAGGCTCAATGTTTGGTGATGATGGAGGCTGAAGCTGAGTAGATGCCGGCTTAGTGGTTTATCACGCTCGAGTTTTTCATGGCAGCAGGGGACAGACAGCAGGCCTGTGAAACGTCCACTCTTGCTGGCGGCTTCATACTGAAAGCCATGTGTGGAATAGGAGGAAAAACATGGTTCGGCCAGAGACAAGGAGAGTGTGTTCAGCGTAAACTGGCAGTCATTGTGAAGTGTGATACAGTGCAGAGAACTCTGCATAGTGCACACCCAGCCAGTTTCCTGCACCTGGCCGCTCCATTACGTGCAAACCTCAGAAAACACAGAAGACATATTTTTAATTTAAATCCTAAGTTGAAAAAAGGCAGGCCAGTCCACACATGATAAACAAATCATTAATAACTAGAATTTAAACCTCATGAACAAAATTTGAAGGTAGATGAACATTTAAGTGTTGAAAATATATGAAATATGAGTCTGGGGTATTCAGCAGACTCATAAGCAGGAAGCAACATCTGAGGTTATTTGAATTCACATACTGTAAGTGTTTTTAAAATTTAAGTGTATTTAAAAAGCATTTCTCAGTCTTCTGGTTAACTTTATTGCATGTCTCTCTGGATGAACGTTTAATGGTGATTACGAGTGTACAGGATGTTTCAGCTGTGGTCAGGGGGTATTTGAAAGGTCTGAATAGAAGGTCTGAATATTCTTTTGGTTAATAGCTTAGGCATGATAAGAAAGCTGTATGAGAATATGGAGAGGATGTTTACATAAATACTGTTTACATGTGTGTAGTTTGAATAAGTGCAGATTGAATAAGTATCATCAGCCTCTATTCTTATTGGAAATATACTGGAAGTTATAGATACCTGACAGCTCCATGTTTACATATCAGGCAGAGGAAATCCACAGACACACACACACAAACACACACACACACCTACCTATCAATAAACTAGTCTGATGTGTTTCCAGGCAGATAAATATGCAAGGGCATTTTTGCTATCATGATATACCTGGTGGTTTTTAGAGGACGAGATCATCATCAGGAGTAGGAAGGTAAGTCTAACAACCTCACGCTCATCTTCATACAGCACTCAGAGCTGATTGCAAACAATAAGAGTGCTCTACACACTCTCTACAACCCTCTTTACAATCATACATCAAGAGCCTTAGAGTGGCATGACCTCTAATTTTGCTTTGGCTTAAATAATGTTAAAGTCACAAAGGCACATAAGTTATATAAGCTGCAAACATTAAGCTTTGAAAAATGACTACTACTACAGTTAGGGTCAGAAATTTACTCACCATGGACATGAATGTCTTGGCATACTAGGCTTTCAGTTTAGATATTTTTGAACTGTTCATTTTCTGGGGCAGAATGAGTTTACAACAAACATCTTTAATAGAAAAAACATTTTTGGCGGGTTTTCTGAAATCAACACTGGGCAAAAATTATACAGACAACACATCTAATATTCGGTTAAATATCCCTTAGCAAGTTGCACCTTGTCCAGTTGCTTTTGTAAGCCATCAACAAGCTTCTGGCAGAATTCTGTTTGGATATTTGACTGCTGTTCTTGGCAAAATTGGTAGTTCAATTAAATGTATGGTTTTCCTAGCACAGACCTGACTTTTAAGCTTAGTCCACATATTTTTGATGTGGATCTATCAATTTATGTGAAATGTTGAAGAAAGGTCATGGACAAGCTACCCTGTCGTCAGTGCAAGTTTCCTGATGACACAGTTTTCAAAGTGGGTCATACAAATGTTGATGATGAACCACGTGTTGGACGGCCATCCACATGAAAAACGGATGAAAATGTGGCTGCAGTGATGCCTGTGCTGAACTGTGACCAATGATTGAATGTCAGGATCATCGCACATGATCGCAAAAGAGTTATCTTGGCTGTGAATTTTTGGCAAAAAAAAAAATCCAGTCCTTCCACATCCACCCTATAGCCCTGACTTGGCTTCGTGTGATTTATTCTTGTTCTGCAAGATTAATACACTTTTGAAAGGCCGCCACTATGACACAGTAAAGAACACCCACAGAGCCACGACCGAGACTCTGAACATCCTCACTGCTGATGATTTCAAGCACCGCTACCAACAATGGCAGAGGTGCTGGGAGCATTGTGTGCACATACTGTATTGCCAAAAGTATTCGCTCGTCTGCCTTCACACTCATATGAACTTGAGTGACATCCCATTCTTAATCCATAGGGTTTAATATGGTGTCGGCCCCTTTGCAGCTATAACAGCTTCAACTCTTCTGGCTTTCCACAAGGTTTAGGAGGGTGTTTATGGGAATTTTTGACCATTCTACAAGAAGCGCATTTGTGATGTCAGACACTGATGTTGGACAAGAAGGCCTTCCTATCATTTAAAAGTTCTGTTCTCTGATTTTCAACAATTTTACTATGTACATAAGCATGTGACCAGCATTACCAAAAGCTATTTTTAACAACCTGCTGACAGCAGTGCTCTGCGTTGTATTACGACCACCAAGAGGTCTTTCAGAAGTCACAGGCCTGGCAAATAAATATCAGCGACCCACAGAGATAAATATTCAAATACATATTCATAGAGCAGCTGTATTCTTCTGTCTCATATAGGAGAGAGGGAAGGTTATACAGAGGGAGAAAGTTGGAGCTTATCACATTTAGGATAATTTAGGACCCTGGATAATGTCACTTATTTAATCATGAGGGAAATAGAGGTAGTGATGGTTTGTTGGGTTTCAGGTCAAATGGACTCATGTGCAGCTGCAGTGGAGCTACTTTCAGTCCAAATCTGATGATGAACCAAATTCTATTGAGACAGACACAGATGGGAGGCCATTTCTGCCCACTGAGATGAGGTGTAGTTTTTTTGGGGAGTGTGGTTTTTGAATCACAAATAAAAATTTCTAGAGGTAAGTCATGGGGGGATGTTGAAAAATTAGGCAAAGAGTAAAATAAAATAAAATAAAATAAAATAAAATAAAATAAAATAAAATAAAATAAAATGTCTGTTTACATTGCATACATAGCAAAAACTTTTATCTATAGTGCAAGCTGGTTATCTATAGTGCAGCTGTTACAGTGCAGAGTTGCAGAGATACAGTGTGAGATGCATGTAGGAAAAGCTACAAGAAAACACAAGCCTATAAGTAGTATAGAGCATTAGAGAGCTTTATATGCTGTGTCAACTTCCCGATACCTTCATAAAATCTGATATAAACTGATACAGTGATGACACAACAAATAAATATATTGCCATATTCATGGAACGCAGGTTTATTTAAAAAATTGCTAGAAGTAAAAGCTAGCATTTGCTTTATTATTCATGTGATCTAGTAAAAATGGAATCTTCAGCTATTTCATAAGCATTGTGAAGGAATCTACAGTGTGAATGGAGCAGGGTAATTAATTCCACCATCACAGACCCACTCAGGAGAAAAACAGGGTTTTAGATTTCTCTTGGTGATAGTTTCAGCAGACACATTTCACTATGAAATCAGCAATCAGAGTGGAATGTAGGCCCTGACACGTGACTCCGCATAAGCAGATAAGAATCTGCGGTTCTTCTCTAGGCTACCGTGAAGAACCTGCAACTACGGTGAACCAGAAATATGAAAAGAGGTGTGATGTGTGTTTTGGTTGATTAAAGACAAGATGCACTAACATAATGGATCTTCTGCTGTGGCTTGACAGTGGAAGCTGGTGAGGCAGCAAGCAGTGAGTTACAGCAATAAGATGATGAGTGCTTTCAAAAGAAGGTGCGTATATTCTGACATGCATGGTCTGATCTTTCTGATGTCACACAGAGCGAATCTGTTAGACTGGGAGACGACCACAAAGGCAGTCCATGAAGGCTAGCTAGTCATCCATTGATAGCTGAAGGTTCCTAGCAGATATTAATGGAAAGATCATTGTTGGATAAAAATGTTGTGGTGAATCAGATGAGTTGTCAGAATGACAAGCAGGCGTGTCTGTAGCCGGAGGAATGTCAGTAATCTGTAGTTCTTAAAAGGAAGCTGAATGCATATGTTATAGACTTAAGCTGATGTTTGTTCTCTTTCAATAAAAAATATTTAGTCCATTAAATATAAATAACTGTCATCATGATGCATGCATTGGGCACAAGCCTCCCCATTTCCCAGTGATGTTTATTACCGCCAAACAACTGCAGCACCTGCATGTTTTCAACTTCAGCGTATTGATTAAACTTTTAAATGGTTGCCATATAACCCAGGGACATCAAGAAGATTAATTTGCGTCAATGTTCATCTGTAATTCATTAGCCATTTATACCCTACATCCACATGGGCTATCAAGAAAATGCAGGCCATTTTTCAATCCGGCACAGGCTGGGGAGTGGGAGCTGAAAATTGCACTGCATACAAATAAGACTGCAGGGTTCAGGAAACAAAGAATCTGAAATGCTGCAACTCAAAATAACAAAACTAATATCATTAATGCAAATAATCTTTACTGCATACTGGCAGAACTGGGTAATTCTGACTGCACCATACAGCGTGTTATGTTATGAATTTTTGTCAAGTACTGAATTTATATAAAAATTCTGAGCTGAAATCTAAATACTGCCAATACCCACTGACCATAATGTGAATATATCACATCCAGGAAGAGGTTAGTAGTACTAGCACAAGCTGCAAACACTTAGAGCAATAATCTTGTGGGAAATGGACCCATTAACAACCTCAATTAAATATTTCTTATAAGACTTCAGAAGGCTGAAATAATACCTCAGATGAAGACAAGTAATTTCATAATTACTCCATTCTCCCTGAACACTGCATGCTATCTTAGACATACTGCACACATAAATTAGCATAATTTGACTTTGTTGAAAGTAAGATTTCTGAGTGATTTCAGTGATGATTTGGTCAATATATCTAAAACTCTTTATTATCTTTATTATGCACATTTAGTCATATCTGGCCTTTAGGCCTTTGATGAGCTCATTTATCAGGAAACCAGATCTACTTAAAGAGAACCAAATATTGCACTGCTATTAAACGGCAGCATAGTACAAAGCATTTGCAACCCTTCTCAAAACACATTAAGAACCTTTCAGTGGAGAAGAGCTCTGAAGGTCAGAGAGTTTAGATTCAGGCTAATATAAACCATGACACAAAAGTCAAGGTGAGGTAAATGCTATAAACACCGCAGAGCACAGAACACCCATCACCACTGCACACAAGACAGAGGATGGCTTCTTGAAGACTTAAAGGCGAGGGGAAGCATTAGAAATGATTTAACATAAATCATTTAAGAAAGTTGCATTTATCTCGTAGTTCGTTGAAAACACACTGCATACATAGCAAGAACTGGTTCGTTTCTAAGCTCTTGTTGCTCATATAAAACAGGCACTGGGCTGCTACACCTCAGTAAATGGATTTTGTGTCATGTGGGTAGAAGAAGCAGGATGCAAGTATGTAACACCGGTTTGTTTATTATGGGTAATCCGATAATAATTATCAGTATTCTATGCAGGGCTCAGAACTGGCAGACAGCAATGCACATTTACAATGAATGAGATTTCACAACCAGACAAAGTCAAAACAGGGTTTAAATAGACAAACTAATGAAGGGATGAAATCAGAACAGGACCAAAACACAGGCACATGTAAATGCAAACTAACATCACCTAAAGTGAAATAAAACAAAACATGAAAATCATTCTTGTCGCATGCACGACAGACTCCACCGACTCAGCGTTTACTCTATTATTACTCAGCCTCAGACGCCATCTAAATCTAGGTATATTTTCTTAAAATACTACATATAAAGTACAATGGAAGTAATTGGTGTCATCGAGACATGTTATCCCTGATGTGAAGCTACCACATGTACAAAAGTCTGGGCCTTCAGGTTATACCAGAATCAAATATTATGTGTTGAAAGTGGCAGTCGTCATTAATGAAGTCCTCAAATCACACTACTGATAAAGGCCTATCATTCTTTGTATTCCAACTTATGAGGCTGAAGAGGAAATTGAATTCTGTGGGACATAAATTTTGACTGAAGCAAGAGATTATAGTCACAACCTAATTCAAGACTGGCAAAATTAATTTCAATGACATTTATTCTTCATAGAGCAAGTCTGTGCGAGGCATATAGAAGCTCTGGGTCTAGGAGATAAGGGAATAGTCATTTGAGGCGGAGTGTTCCTGCAGTTTACAAAGGCTTAATCTTTTTGGAACAACTCCTGTCCTATCATAAGGACACGTACACTACAGCTAGCAGCTATTCTGCACATGAATTCTACCTGCTGTTTGTGTCAGCAGCAGTGCAGCTTCTGAATGCTGTACCAAGAAAGACTAAGACAGAGTACTGAATATGTTTCAGCTTGGTGCTCATTCCATTTGATGCACGTCAGCGAGCGAAAGCCACTGGGCACCTTGTGCACCTTCTATTTTTCAACAGCACCACTGTCAGTAAATGACCTGGTTAATCATTATGATTCAACAGCCATTTTAGTTCAGGACATTAAGTATAGTTTGATAAGATTCTAGTTTGTACATTCTTCGACGCTGACTGATTGTGGCCATCATCAGAAACCAATTTCTAATTAAAAAGGAAAGCACAGATAAGTGGCCAAAGCCTCCACAAAATGTGAAAAGTGTAATTTGCAGTGGAGCTGGTTTCAGTAATGGTCTCATTAGTGGGTTAATTGGAAAGTTGCTCATTTAGAGTTTAATCTATCTGACAGGCTTCAATAACACCCCTGTATTATATTAGCAGTCAGAGAAAGATTACCTCACTTCTTATCTCTTTGACATTAGAGGCAAGGTTGAATTAATGATGGTCTTAATATGTGGCCCTTCCATGCCGGAGTAGTCCATGAATTAAAATGACGAGTTGGAGAGGACAACGTGAAGGGGGCAGCCAACAGAAGAAGACATGGTGGAGAAAGATGAAATGACAATTTTTCATTTCCTGCGAACTCTAAAACAAGATGATAATCATTCTTTACTTACTTTCCTTATTTGTTTGTTTCATAACCCCAGTTTTTTTCCTGTTAGTTTTCAGTTAGTTAAAAGCTGATCACGATAAAAGACAAAGGCTAACACGTGTACCACGACACACGTAACTGCTCAGTGCATATTTCCGAACCACTCCTCACTCCTAACTCCTCATGCAAGAGAAACATGCTTGGAACTGAGCACTAACCAAACCCCGATTACCTCCTGATATCTCACAGTTGCAACACTCAGAACTCCTCATAATCTGATTTGATTTATATACAAAAATGAGAAGAAAATATGAATGATATCAAAGCACAAAAAGTAATAATGTGTAGGTGAAGTAATGAAACTCCAGAGTGTTAACAGAGTTTTCTTCACCATGAGAAGAGGAAAGATCTATATCAAGGCAGTTCATGGGGGAAGAAATTAAATAAAAGAGTGCATATGATAATTAAATAATCAAGTTAATCAGTAGACTTCTCAACCTGTGCTTAAAATTTGATGGATGGGATACCATGAATTGGATATTTCATTTATTTAAGGCTGGAACTGTGTAGAAGTGCAGAAAGTACTGGTGCTGTATAAGTGGTTCCCTAAATTGAAGGTATAGTGGTAATGGCTGAAGCTAGCTGTTTTAAAACTCAAAATGTAATCAAAGTTGCTCCCTTTAAAGTTCACTCCAGAGCCACGCCCCCAAAGACATGCGCATAGAACAGCTGAATGGACAGAAAATATAAGTGACTGCCTCCTTGTTCTGACTGGATGGATCTCATGGTTCATATCATTTGGGTTTTTTTCCTGTGTACAGAATCTGGGAGTTCTCCTTTGCCTAGATATTTAATGACAGCTGCCTGAATATGAGGGAAACATCACTAAAAGTGTTTTAAAAATCATCCAAAATCATTCACCTCAACTTTAAAAGCAAAATAGGCTTTAAAAAAATTATGAATTCATAAATAAGTTAGGAAGTTAAATAACTATTCATTTATTGTTGGATGATGTTTTACCTTGACAGAATAGAGAAGAAGCTGATTTAGGACAATCGGAGAAAGCAACTATTCTTGTTAAATATTTTGGACATACGTATCAACAGCCAAATGGCATCTGAAATCGTATCAATTTTAAAGCAAAGCACTGATGTAGTTATCTGATACATTGTAATACTGAGAAAATACAACTATCATATGAGTCGGAAAAAAATATAATATTGTGTGTTTAATCCTCTGTAGAGACTGCAGAGCCCCCGTGAAGCTTTTATAGTGGCGAAAAGATAGAACTGGCTTCTGGACTGATACTAAATGTAATCATGACGGATGTGATAGACTTCATGCATCAATGAGCAAAACGGTTCCTCAGTGAATGCCATTTGTGATTACTGTCAAAACGAATACAGCCACCAAAGCATGTAAGTGAATAGTGAACAGCCATGTCAACACATCACAGTGGTCATTTGACTGTAAAAGGAGGAGACGAGATTCACGACACATTGACCTGAGGAAAAAAATAACCAAAACAATGTGAGTTCTGCTTTGTGGTTACAGTAGCTGTTTTTTTCCTCAGCTTGCTTCAACTTAAAACGCTGCTCATGTGTCATATAAATAATGAACTGTTTTGTGAACCTCAACATGCCGTACTATTATTATGGAATCTGAGACTACAAATCGAGATCAGTTTCATATTACATCC
>JAOUQY010000042.1:13199043-13219010 GCA_028566355.1 Doras micropoeus | reverse complement strand
ATACTAATAAATTATTGTGGTCTAAAATGACAGGTGTTTCAGTTTCATTGTCTAACCCCTGTATATATATATATATAAAGTAATGGTTTTGATATTCAAAATATTTTTTAAAAATGTAAAAAATGTAATTGCCAGATTTTTTGAATATTTTGAAATTTAAAATATATAACTGCCAGAAAAAAAAACAGTAGCTAGCACTGGAAAAGCATGACCAACTTCAGTAAATATACCAATAAGTCCAAGCACTTAGAGTTTAAAATTAGTCCTTTCCTTCTATTTAAAGTGTGCCATCAGCCACACCGAATGTTAAAACCTCACCATTCTAAGCCTTGAACACTGTACAGAAATATTGCACCTTCTTTTATAGCGTGTGACAGTGAATGCTAAACATCCATTTCCTTGTGCCTGAATCGAATAAATGATGTGCCAGGTCATTAATTTGAGTTACGTTCACCCTCATGCTATAGTGCATGTTCAAACATCAGTGTGTTGTGATTGTACAGCAATGTAGAGGTAGTGACAATAAATCAGATTCATCAGTGAGCAAGAAAACAGTTTAGACAACAGTCCAATGGAGCTTGCTATAATTGACAGATGAGCTTTGTCTCTTCCACTACAATGGCTTCAGTCCACAGATTATGTGGGAATAGATGTAGAGCAGTGGGGAGGAGGTCACATGATCGATGAGGCTGATGTGCCACTTATGGATTTGGACAACAATAGAGTGAGATGTCCTCCTGTTCTTGTTAAATCATGGTTGTGCTGCTTACATTATGCCAACAATTATCCAGGAAATGTTAAAAAATTAATTTGTAGTGTCATTCTAATAAGTCAAACACAATGGAAACGCAAATGCCTCTGGCCCACATGAGTAGTATAAATCTAAAGCGGTCCACTGGGCAGCAAGCAGGGAGGGAAGTTTCTTAGAACATCTTTTCATCTGGTTTAGATGATTAATAAGCCAAATACACACACTGTACACAAATAAAATAGAATGATGGGGCTTGTCACAAAATTAATTGCTGTCATTTGTAATTTAATTGTGGCTTGAATCACATTTACACAAACAAACGCTGAAAGGAAAACCTTTCCCAAGCATGAATCATAAATACCTCCAGTGTGTATCTTCCATGATTCTGAATTACAATGATTTGGCATGTTTTTTCTCTTCCAGTGAGGGGAATTTATCTTAATAAACATTTCCACTGGCTCCGTCACATGATCATTATAATGCAATCAGGGTGCGTTGTGAACGGATCAGTTTCGCCTTCAGAATGACAAGTTGCTCAACATCTGCCAGGACTGCATCTTAGAATCTCAGAGAACCGAAGAACCCCTTGACACAAGCAGACTCATCCATATCAACCACGAAAAGACGGGAAAGTCGAGGAGCCAGCATCGATCCTGCTGTAAAAATATCCAAACCATCTGGCTTGCCTGTTTCCTCATAAATTAGAATGATAAAGGCTTGAGTTTCGAAACTCTGAAAACCACACTAACCTGCGTTAAACTCCTGGCATGACAAACGCACACATGAAATTCTAGCCTGCATCTCAGATATCCAGTGTGCACGTCACAAATCATTCAGCAATATGAATAATGCTTTGACTGCATTAGCAATCACTTTCTGAGCTGATTAGAAAATGAGCATGGGGTTTCCATTTGCATGATATATTCTCTGTCAGTCTGCTGTGACAGGCCAGAAATACCGGGAAGCAGACCAAAGTCCCAGGTACCATAACTATGTTACTGGAACAGGGCTGGGCAGTTTGGCAAGACCTCATGTCCTTGTCCATCATGCTGACACATTCTTAGTCTAGCATGAGGTATCACTTAACACGCACATGTATGCTGCTTGTGTTAATAGATCATGAAGTAGTCCAGCCAAGGCCTGCTCTGTCATTCTTCCCACATACATAGGACATATAAACCATTTCAGACAGTTCTGATAGATGAATAAATGATCAGTGGAAATATATCAGTCTGTTCATCAAAAGAGCGGAAGAACATATAGATATGAACATTTCCCTAGAGTCTTATGTCGGAGGTAGTCTGTTAAATGATTCATCTGAGAAGAAAGACTAAACATCAATCAAGCCATTCAGTCATGTCATGGACTTCTCTTGTACAGCATTACATTCCCAATGTGTTTTTAGTTCACCGCTAATTTGACTTCGACATGCCTTATTAACCCGGACCAACAAGGTTCAATACTTTCTTTATTCAAATGACGGCACAGAAAATAAATAACGCAAAAAATATAAATAAACAGCAGGCCGCCTTGTCACTGCCAGCATTCACTTGATAAAAGTTCTTAAAGTCTCTCAGAGCCTCATTCTACTACATCAAACAGCATCACACACAAGAGAGAGAGAGAAACGTGTCAATAACGCATCCTCAAAACCCACACAAACAGAATTATTCAGTAAATACAGTGCCATTCTGTCAGAGTAATGACAGTGTGGAAAGGGAATCCATCTCAAAGTAGAGTTCAGCAGTTGAAGCTTGCAGGAAGTACTTAAGTCGGCCCTGCTGTTTTAATCTGCGCTCTGAATAGGGTGAGAGAGGAGTGCTGCAGTCTCAGTGACCAAATAATCCAATCGCATGTCTTCCTGTCTTCCTTTCTCCCATTTTTTCCCCCTCCATCTTTCATATATGTGGTGAAGAATGGCAAGACTAGCTTGGCTTCCTGCATTCCTCCCATTAATCTCCATTTCTTGACTAATGGATATTCATGCTCCTGTGCTAGAGGAATCCAGGGAGGCCCACCAGATCCCCCAACACAAATCATATCATCATATCATCTCAATACAAGAGACAAAACAACAGCTGTCAACAGAAAAATGAAGACCAGAACCATCCCACTGGCAGGTACCACACAGTCCTACAAGCCTGTTACGACTTGACTTAAAGCAAGCGTCTCCAAAAGATCGTTTTCTTTAAAAAAAAAAATTAATCAGACATGCAGAACACTTGGGATATCTAAAACAGATGTCTATGAACTACATCAAATGACATAGTCTGGGCATTTTTTTCTACACACGCAACTTTCCAACCATTCTTTTTTGGCATGGCATCTGAAGAGACACGATGTGTAAATCTGCAAGTCCATATAAACTAGCGTGATGGCTATTTCTTTTTTTTTATGGGCACTCATTATTTTGTACAGTTAAAACTATAGGTGTGTTTTACACAAAGACTTTAATGGGCACAGAAACACCCCTAAGTCATTAGAAAAGTATCCTAAACACCTCATCAGTGTCCAAACTGGAACACACTTCTGGATCTGAATTGACACCGAGTAAGGTGTTTGGCCAACACCTCTCCTACACGCGGAATGCTGAAGTGAAAACATATGTCTCAGCAGAATCACACGACCTACAAGGAATCAAACATAAATGCAACATTTATTTCAGACATATGTAAACTATTTTATAAATCCCACTTTACTCCACATCTGTGTAAGCTGGAATGACAGTACTTTAGCTCCAGTAGGCTATATTTAAGGCTAATTAATTCACATTTTCAGTATCTTGCCGATAAACTCAGAACGGCTTTATTAACTTAAACAACTACGTGAACCAGGTGATTATATTTCTGCCTTAAAACCCCTGAGAAACATAAACCTAAATAAGTCTAACAAAGTAAATTTACCCTCTGACAGTTATTTCATTCATTCAGACACAGGATGGTTCAGGACACGTTCAAGTACTCTAGCATGCAGGCTAACTGTCAAAATGCAGTCCAAACAAGAAATCAGGAGTAAAACACCCTAAGAGACTGAGTAAAAATAAGAGGAAGTACAGGCAGGAACAGTGGTTTCATATGACAAGTGATTGGGTAGGACTGACTGGAAATAGGACCTCGGTGTGCTGCACAGGGAAGCAGCCGCTTTAAAGCATCATGCAAGTAGAAAACAGCATGTAGCACAATAATCTCTACTGGGCTCTTGAACAGAGTAGATGAGTACCTCATTAACAAAGTTCCTGCTGACTGTGAGCTATCACTCTGTCATTCGTAAGCAGTACTTAGTTCCTGTTTTTTTTTTTTTTTACTACAAGACTACTTCAACTACACAGGAAGCCACAGTTAACAATAAACATGTTTATGTTGTCCCAAGCCTTAATCTCTATCATGTAAGAATAGAAAGGCTTCATGTCTTTTTTCAAAAGGTGAATATTTACATAATAAAATAAATGATATATGAAACAGAAGTTATTGGAATAAACGTCTTAGTCGTCTTCCTCTTCCTCTTCTTATTATTAGTAGTATTTTTATTGCTTTTTAGTATTAGTAGTATTAGTACTGTTTATTAAGTATTATTATTATTATTATTATTATTATTATTGCTTTTTAGTATTAGTATTATTATTACCGTTTAAGTATTCTTCTTCTACTTATTATTATTATTATTATTATTATTATTATTGTTATTATTATTATTATTGCTTTTTAGTATTAGTATTATTATTACCATTTAAGTATTATTATTATTATTATTATTTTATTATTATTATTATTATTATTATTATTGTTGTTGCTTTTTAGTACTAGTAGTATTAGTACTATTTATTACAATTTACTCTAGATATCAATTATCTATATTATTTTGCTGTTACTATATATCATTGCTACTATTTATTATATATCAAAATTTATCCACTCTGTTTAATGCTCTCTGAAGTGCATCCAGCTGCTGCCTCCACTGTAATTACAACTGAGCTGAACATTTCTGCTTAAGGTGTAATATTTGTCTATTAGGTGCAATATTTGTATTCGGATGGTAATTGTGTTGGCCTGAGATGTGTGTGTTGAATGTATCATGACCAAGCTATAAGAAAACGCATGTAAAGGTAGATTGTGAATAAAATGATTCTGATTCTGATTCAAATAAAGCCAAATTAGACACGACAAATTAGTGAGTAAAGGAAATTAGTGAGTACTGTTGATAAAATGGATATATACAGGTCTCAGTGAATAAGACTACAAACACACAATACCATACTTCACTTCAAAAGGCTTTTCGTAATGGCAATCTGATCACTCAGCTTATAAAAAAAAAAACAAGTTGGTTGTGTTTTATTCCTTACCACAAACATCTATCAGCGATTATTTATTTATTTTAAATGTAGTAATAAAAGACAATTGAGCAATAAACACTTGTCCCACTTTTTATTTGTTTACAGTCACATTTAATGTTGTGAAAAATCCATGAGATGAGTTAGTTCCTATTATCACTTACATTATGGCACCTATAAACCTTCATTCTCTCACCAGCCTCTATTTCTGCTCTCTTGAATGTAATAAGAGAAAAAAACTGTAGAGTGCCGTGTTACAGAGAAACCGGGAAAGTGTAAACTGCTCTGTCCTGAAGACCTCCTCATGCTGGAAAACTCCCTAATGTTACAAAGCACTGACTCTACAGACTCCTTCTATAAATGTTACATAAACCTAGTCTTACAGAAAACCTCACCCTATCAACAAATATACATTTTCTTTATTGAACAGCAATGGGCTTTTTATTTGTTATTATTAGCCTTTTAATTGACCTTTAGATTAGGTGCCGTGCTTAATGCACAAGTTTCTGCATATGAATTGTTGCTAGAGAAACAATAACGTATTTAAATAAGCACATTATAATAAACTGTAATCTGAATTACAGTCTGAACTACTGTCAGAGCTTCTGTTATAGCAAATTATTCGATACCTTCTAACCAATCAGAATTACGTGTGATGCCATAAAATATAAATATCCATCAGATTGTAATAAAAATATCATGCACACTATCCAGATCTATTTCAATTATACAAAGCATCTAGCATCGCATTTGTGTGTCTGTAACGAACGGAACATTTTTGCTCACTAGCAGCAGATCCAGGCCTGGGTAAATGAGTGACGCACAGTTGCCAGATGTAAGTTAATGGAGGATAGGGGGACTAGCAGCAGGTGTAAATCTCCCCCCATCCTGCTGAGCTTTAAAAGTCAGTGCTTAGCACCCACAGCTCTGTCATCTGGCCTCTCCCAGCCTCCACGACAGCCCATTTGTCATCATTTTCACTTTTTTGGCAAAAAAAATGGAATGTTCTAATGGAGTGCTTTGAACGGTCCCAGATGTTTGTTTATTTGTTGTGCTGCAACTGCAAAACAGTTTATTCTTCACACACAGTTCCATTTCAGGGACTGAATATCAGCTGCGCCATAATGAAAGCAAACTGCAGGTGGAAAAAAAATAAGTACAGCATCCCGGGGGTGTCTTCTGTTCAGATATTCTTTTAGTGAAGGCCTCCTGTCTGGAGGGATTTGAAGAACAGTTGTCTGCCATTTAAAATACAGACATTCATTACAGCTGGCCTACAATAACAAAATTTAAATGCACTTCAGCTGATATATGTAGGAGTACAGTTTCCTTCTCTGGTGAATGTTCACTGGTTTACTCACTAAGGAGAAAATAAATGTTCATGAGGTATGATACGAGTTCTGGAGTAGCATTTATTGCTTTCAGATGTCAAAATGTATGTGAGGGAATTTGCTAGTTTCTAGTGATATTTATGGAGGATCATAGTAGATACACAATCCATTTTAACTACTGCTATTTTTGAACATACATTTCTAAATGTATAATCTATATATATTTAATTTTATAACCCTATATTTCATTATATGGTTACATTTTATTTAATAGTACTTAGTACCTACTGACATGTGCAATGCTGCTTGCTGCTGTGGCATTTGGTCGTACAGCTGGATGCATTAGGAGATGATGCTGGAGAAAACGCTTGCTCTGTAGGTTGGTTTAGCGCTGGTTGGACCTGACAGCAGTACTGCTTCCTGTGGCTACGCTGCCAGACTCCAGGCTCTGCCATCCTCTCTGTCACACCTAGCCTGCCTCATGGCCTCTCTGCCTCGCTCTCCCTTACCCTCCTCTCCCCACCTCCGAGCCTGTCCTGTCTGCTCAATGTGTGTCCATTCCCCAATTCTAGCCCCACACAAAAGACAAGGGTATCATTTCCCAAAAGCCAAGACTTCCTCTAGTCTTCTACACTGTGTGTCAGCATGGCTGGCACACAGCCCGTCCCCTCTCTCCCGTCTCAAGAACTCTTGCCTGTCCTGATTACCCATGGCACCTTGGCTCTTGGGGCCTCGACACAGGTGACATTAATTGTAGCAATATTGAGAAACAGCAGAAAGGCTTTCTGTTCAAGACAGCCTGCTGTCACACATGCCACTAATTCTGCCGGCCACTGCAATGCAGCATCTAACACACAGCGGGACAGACAGGACTGGCAACAAACCTTTGGGCAAAGCATGGGCACTATTACCATTCTGTCCTATACAGATGGACCAGATAAATAACTGCATAATTGCATCATGCGATGGTTCACAATGAGTTATTGCCAATGCATACAAATAGCTTGCTTCCTCCTGACACATCCTGGAGGTGAACTGCATCTTTTAGTGTCAGGGCTTTTCTATTAAAGCTTCTTTTCCCCTCCAAGGCACAGCCAAAGTTCAAATAAAGAGTTACTGTGTTAGACCTGATGCATTAAGCAAATAGAATAGGCAATAAGTCAAGATAAATAAAAATGGTGTGATAACGGGGAAAGAATAAAAGGAGGCGAAGGACAAAGATGAGGGCTTGTGTTATCTAACACTGCAGTACAGTATCGTAAAAATAACGAATGGAGAGTGTCAGTGCAGCGAAATCTAAGAGGGAGAAAAAATATTTCATATGTCAGCTCTGCTCACCTTTTAATGGACTATTCTCAAGCAACATGATTTTGACAAAGCACTGGGCTTTCCTCTACATCACTTGAGAGGTGAGGGTCAGCCTTTGTGAAATAGATCTGTCCTTGGTGGGGGGTGGAAAGGCTCTTCGTTGACCTCACATGAAAGCAAAAGTGGCAGCACCATGGCCGCACTGTGAAAACACAGCACTCTGCATTGCACGGACAAAAGAACATGATAAATGTTTCCTGCATAAAAAATTCCTTTTTTCTCTCCTGAAGTTCAGCATGTCAAAAGCAGCTCTCCTGCAGAGTCCCAGTCCCATAAGCAACAGCGATGCAGCTTCACCAGAGGCTTGGGAAATTTACCAGCAGCTGAGAATAATCTGTTAGTCTGTAGTCTGTTCAAAGAGAAACCGTTTCTGACTATTATAAAACCATACAAAGAGACTGGATGGATATAATATCCTGCAAGTGGTTTATGGTATTATGTCTTTCTTTTAAAAAAAGGTTTGCAAACCAGAATGTATTCATTATTATATGAGATGAATTTGTTTCAACTCCATGCTCAATATACACGGCTTCAGAATCCATATCCATTAATAAATGATAGAGGGTACATTCAAAGCTACAAGTATTCACAATATAATTGAGCAGATTCTGTGTTGTGGTACAGAACCCCAGTCTAAAATTAATATTTGAGCTGCTTTTTATAAACAGAAATACATAACTATTAACTGAAATACATAACTCTAAACTTTATTATTATTATTATTATTATTATTATTATTATTATTATTAAAAAACCTTTCATGGTGTTTCATGATGTTAAACTGCTATTTCCAAATGCATTATTTGCTTATAAATCAAGATCATTCTTAGCTTGTTATGTGTGGCTGGAACAAAGTGGTTTGTGCACTACTAAAACTTTTGGGCAATGCAATAATATCACAACAACTCAGGACATAAATCTGTTAATTGCTCTGCTCCTTAGTAACATAGACACCAATGTAATAATAAAACGGCTTGTTATTTATTTATTCTGAGATCTGCTATAGTTGGTGCACGAAACCGTGTTATTTATTCAGATGTGGTCACTATTCTGACTCAATTTAACTTTGTAATAAAATAATAAGCACTACCATATACTACTCACTGGCAAAGAATGCATCATCTGTGGTCAAGTGTATTATATGTATATGAACACAATGTTTATATTTCATACTCAATCACTAATTGAGGTAATATTTCCAACATAAAAAATTAACTGTAGCATGACAGACCATATGCACATCCAATGACAGTACACGCCTTTGTTATCAATGTTATTGTCATTGTTATTGACTCATTTTCTGAAATGTACCTGCTGATGTGGCTTATGTGGTGTATGTGGTTTAATTTGTCTTTCCAGAAAAGGATTAGAAATGTAAAAATTTATATATATATATATAATAAAATGATTTGTATTATTTTAAATGATATATTTTAATTATATATACACAGTAATGATGGCTTAAAGCTGAAACATTTGTCTGTAGCTATTCCCTTACAACAAATAATATTATACATAATATAATAACAAATCACTGATCTAAGCTCTCATAGTACGATTACAATATTTTCAATTACTTTCCAATACCTATATTTGACCTCTGTTAGCAGCATAGCTTACAAACTTACCTTTGGGGTTTTTGTCATCTTTGGATCTTGGTAGAGGTGTATAAGGCATTGCAGTGGTGTCTGATTTGTGATCACTAAGATCCTACAAAACAAATAGAGTAAACATGAACTCATTGTGATGATGGAGTCCTCAATATAGCACCTGTGCTGCTTTGCATTGCAATCTGGGTGGATTTATTAGGTTGGATAGACAGGAGGAATGTACGTTATTGATTTCTGAGCTGTGAATGCATTGATCCTAATTGAGTCCTAAATGAAAAGTACTCATTTGTCATCACCAATCAGGAGCATTCATCTAGAGTGATGGCATGAAAGGAGAGAAAGAGAGAGAGAGAGAGAGAGAGGGAGGGAGAGAGAGAGTCACAGAGAACAAGACAAAGAGAACGCGAGACAGAAAGTATAAATCATGGGGTAGGGTAAAGGAGAAAAGCTTGGTTGCCATGACTGATTGCTCGAGTGCCATAAATTTTCAGAGTGTGGTGGAAAGGTAATGTTGGGAGCAGCACTCCTGCTTTTATCAGGGTGCTGGACAGCTTTCATTATCTGGCATGAGAGGAGGGGAGAGAGGAGGTGAATAGGGACCCTGCCTTTGATTATCTCTTCCCTTCTTGTTTGAGAGAGGACAAGGGAAAGGCCCCCACTCATACTCAGTCAAGGAGGATGGTGCAGGTCAGCCTGGGGTCAGTGTGTCGCTTGTCTAGCTCCCTCATGACCAACACACGCTGTTGTGTGCTGCCAGGCCAACAGGTGGCATGACACTACTACTGCCTGAAAACAGTCTGTCATCCTTTAGACCCAGAAGCCCTCACTAAACAAATATATTTATTCAGTATTTTGTGTCTTCCATGTAGTGTTGGTGACTAAAAAGCCCTAGTTAGCCTGTGAGCACTATGAATAAGGCAGTCAACAACCTAAAAGCAATTCAGGAGCTACTTAATCATAGGACAACAATGACAAATCTGCTGTACAAAGGGCTAAGCACAGATTTTCCCCTATACTGGACCAGTTCTTGCTAATATACCCTTGGAAATGTTATTTGTAAATATATTGTTTTTTTTCATATTCAGTTAGACATGCACTGATAAATGACATATGAAGAAATAAAAACATATAAAGAAAAGCATCCAAGTACACATGTCCTAATGATTAGGCTTTCATTTAAGCATCATCACTTCATGTATCCTGCCACTAATTATCACCACACTTGTGTACGTCAGATGGTGTGAGGTAGCCGTGGCTTTCGAGCATGTCAGCACTTTCCTTGTTACCAGTTTCAATCTCCTGCAGCCATTTGGCTTTAATATCCTAAAGCAGCACTTGGAGAGGGAATGTCAGTCTGCCCTGACTAATTTCCTCTGGGCCTGACAGATCAGAGGCCTTCCCCACCAAAATGCCCTCTCCCCACCATAAAGCCCCTCGTAATCCTGCTGCTTGTCTACAATTAATCTTCCCAGTTGCCACATTATTAACACCACCACCCACAGACAGGGTCTGGCTCTGCCCCACTGGACACAGTACACCCCCTCCTCACCCCAGAGGCCAGGCACGTCAATCACATGCCGTGCGCAAAAGTCGCCTGCTGTCAACATCAGAGATCCCCCCGTCAGCGCAAAGCACCCCCCAAATGCTGGCCAAGTCCACTGATCACACACCCATACCCTTGAAGAAGATTAATCAGAGCCCTCCCTGCCACTTCCTCCCCTCCCCATCGCCTCCTCTCTTTCTCTTTATTCAATGAGGCATCCTCACGATGAGAAAAGAGGCCTGGCTCATAATGGGAATCGCTGCGTAACAAAGTTAAAGGAAAACTCAATTTGAATGCCAGCTGTTATCAGGCCCCTTTTTTCTGAGCTTCTTAAAGAGCAGGCGGACAAGAGCTCTGCTTTGATCAGTACCCTTAAGATTTTACACAAACATAATCACAAGCCGAGGGGTCGCTCCAGGCACCAGGAATTCATTCATTCCTCCGGCTTAGAGAACACACAGACAGTTTAAGGGCCTTCGCATTCACAGAGCCGTTTATCTTTATTTGCTTTCGAGATATGCATCAGCTTTTCACTTACTCTCACTACTTACAACTTTTATGTTTGGATTGGTCATTTAATAATGGCTGATAATGACATGAATTAAGATAATGTGCTCATGAAAGGTACACTGAGGAAATATATGAGCTGATCCCAAAGGGAAACATGAAACAAGGATCATGAGGAGAATAAACACTATCACAGGAAGCTTGATCCTGATGGACTGTGGATAAAAAAAGCAGATACGGGGCTGTAACGTGTATACTCTTACACTCGGAATCACAGAACACACAGAAAGGGTGCAGACTGCCGCGGATCTACGTGCAACACAGGAACGCAGCAGGTAAGGACGGAGACGTACATGCCGACAATGAAAGTCTGAAATGATTTTTTTCTCATCATTTAGTTCCATTAATAATCATGTCAATGGAAAGTCTGCATATGTATACCATTACAAACGTGTGCGTGTGTGTATACTCATAGTAACTGTAAAGCTATAATATAATATAGAGTTATAGCTTTACAGTTACTATGAGTATACACACATACATATGTTTGTAATGGTATATATATGAAGACTTTCCATTGACATAATTATTAATGGAACTAATTGATGCTGATACTAACCCTAACCTTAACCTCAGTAATCAAAAAGCTCTTTGATTTTATTTTATTTTTTGGTAAAATCTACAGTAAAAAAAACACTATCGTTATGTAGACCAGCAAAATGTCCCCACAAGATATAAAAACACGGTCTCAGACACACACAAACCCACATAGTAAGACAAACACAACAGCACAGCTCATGTGGCTGTATGTGTAATGGTCAGATGGGGGCGCTGCAGTGTAAAGTATATAAACAACTCCATGGCCACTCGTGGTAGCGAGCATTGGTTCTCCAGGCCGTGGGCATATGCTGCCTGCTCACATCATTATTGTCTTTATACACTGAGTAATCACGGCAGTTTATGATAATGCAGTCGAAATTTACAAGCTGGGGAAAGAAGGAAATAATGGCATTAACAGAGAAAGCCACAAGCCACTGGCGGCTTCGCTATCAGAGGCAGGACTCCTTGCTGAAAATGTCACAGTGAAATATGACTCCGTCGCTGGAATATACATCATGCTCACACTCTCTCCCTGCTTTGGTCGTTTGCCCAACACAAACACAGTAAATGCTGCTAAATCCTGAGTTGTTCATGATTATCATCTCCAAAACAGATCTACTTCAGAACGAGAAGGTGAAAAGGAAGCGGCCCTTTCTGGGGTGCTCTTTTTTTTTTTTTTTTGTATAAACAGCAGCAAGGCCCCAAAGCTAGAGAGACTCCCCCCTCAAGTGCTTAGCTTCTCTGAGCAGAATCTACCATCCTCAGTGATTTTAGCTCAACTTATCCTCAAAAGACTGATCGAGGCTACAATCTAATCACACACACACACACATTGGGAGAGAAAGAGAGAGAGAGAGAGAAAGAGAGAAGGAGGAAGGAGCAGAGATCAGTGTAAACACCAGTACTTTTTATCTCCTTATACATCTGGACAAGTAGACAAAGTGCTAAAACGAAATAAATGTGGCCTGACAGCCACTTCAAAGAGTTCAGCCAGGGGCTTACTGCTACTTAAGGCGTAGGAATGTTGTTGCTAAGCATCAGACTACAACCTATCAGGCCCTACAGAAGGGCCTGGTTTCCCTTTAAGAGGCAGAGTGGGAAAGCAAGAGAGCGAGAAAAAAAAGGGGAGGGGGGGGCAAAGGAGAAAGCGAGAAAGAGTGGAAACTCGACAGTAAGGGGAGGCTGGGGATTCAAGGAGAATTTGTAGCTTAAAGCAATTGTTAGAAGAAACAAGCTTTCTGCTTTGTTTTCTCTTGACACCATTTCGGCTTTTCGTGCTTGCAAAAGATGTAGAAAAATGTCTTTTGATATGTTTTCTCTTTGGGTCTTTATCAAAAAAAAAATTTTTCTGTGGGCACGAAACTTTCCCTGTTTTTCTCGTAACACTTGCAGAGTTCTCTGATGATGTGAAGATCAGAGAAAAGCAAACTTACATGAGCATTTGAGTCAACACCAAATGTTATTTTGACATCTGTTTTCACTAAATTTAGCCTTCATTTGTACACTGAAAAATTGCGTGTTGGCTATTGACCTGGATCGACGTTGTGACTCTGAGCAAAATCTGTTCAACCAGACTCCTTTTTGCATTAATATTCAGTTATTTCACTGAATTTGTTATTTATTTCGATGCTTACTAGAGTTATAAAAAAAAAAAAATAGCTTGACCAAAAAGTAGGACTTGATGAGATGATGGAAAATGAGTGGTGTTAAGCTCACGCTGGGAAGAGAGAAGTTTCCTCTCAATACTGCAGCACTTTCTTCACTAAGCCAGTGCACTATTTAGAGCCTGAAATCTGTATCTCGGCTAGGATTCAGTAATGTGCTTTAAGTTGTGGCATGTATAAAAAGCACAAGTTCTATTTTCTTCTATATACTGCTATGGTGGCAGTACTGTGTGACTGGCAGCCAGTGTGCGGTTAATGATTTACCAGTTCTGCCTCAATGAGTTTCTGCAAAGCAAATGGATCATATGATCAGTGATCACAAGCGAAACTGTTTTTGCCTGAAGGCTGGCCCCGACGCTTACCAGAGCCGCTCCTGTGTTAGACAAGCAAAGTTTAGGCACAACAGGAAGTTAATCGTCCATATCAACATGCACTACGTTTAACTTGCTTTTTAGGGGTTGAATTTTAAAGAGCCAGCTGACCTTTTATTGCCAGGTACTTCTAAGAGTCAACCATGCTCGTTTAAACACTGGCTGCACAAACGAGTGTAACAAACGAATGAGAATAACACCGGGTTACGGGGGGGTCCTGATTCCTTCAAGTGCTCTTATTCATTCAGATATACTCACACCGTCATCTTAAACAGTATCAAATAGTTATGGCAAGCTTTTAACTAAAACCCTTTAACAAATGCTGAAGGATTTGCTAGTGGCCAGGCTTGATTTGTCATTTGGGTTAAGTTTTAGCTCTGAGCAACACTGTTATATATTCACCACTCCTGCACTCTGGGCACATGCAGATCACTGATATAAACAAGATAGCAGTCTGCCTTAAGGGCTAAAGTGCCAGCAGAACTTCAAGGTACGTTAAGCTTGTCTATATCAGATATACGCCACACACAGACGAACATGTCATTAAACTTAACGAAGAGTTCGGCTACAGATGATTGGCAGAGAACAAATTAGATCTACATAAACCTAGCCAAGAGTGCTTTTAGTATACTGCTGAATACTGACTCAATTCCCAAATTCTCAACTGTTAAAATAATGTAAGAACTAATTCTTTATCACTTTGACATCCTAAATCCCCCAACCTGTCCTCTCTCTTTTCTCTGCATTTAATACACACTCTTTCAAAGCGTGACACATTACGGATCTTCCTGTTCCTACTAGGACTGGCATCGAATGCCAGAATTTTTTTTTTTAAGTATGCAGGATGTTAAATAATTGAAGATTCTCCGAGCAGGGCTGTCATACCATGTTGTCTCGGAGGTTTCCTGCGCAATTAGACACTTTGAGACATTTGAAGAGGACTCACAAAGCAGAGGCACAGAAAGTGACACGCAAACTTAAAGGAAATTAGCTCTTTACCCGAGTGAAATGTGACGCTTGCTTAGCAGCGCTTAGCTCTCAGTGTGCATCTTTGATTTCTTTTTCTTTTTCATTTATTTATTTATTTCCCAACAGAGATCATAGGTAGGAAGAAAAGTAATTTTGTACAGGTGAAAAAAAAAAAGAGACCTGAGTAATGAGATCTGCTGATGTGTGCAGGAGAGCTGCAGGAGACAAGCAGGCATGCGTAGACATACACACACTCATACATGGGTTATAAATGTGCTCGTTAGTGAGTGACTAAGCTGATCTCTGTTGTTTTGTCCGACAACAAACGAATGAATGCAATCAGAATGTTCAGTGAACACACGCTTGGGAAGCTAACTTGCTGTAATCAATATTGAGTTCATATTACAGTGTTTTCAGCTAAAGGATGTGACAGTTCCAGCTAAAACATTGTTTAATGGTCTTATTTTTTTCTTCTGGTATCATAGAGATGGATAAACAGACACACAAACTGATCACACAACATTTATAAAGGGCAAATTCATGACTACAAAAAACCGCCGAACAGTTCTGACTGTTTCCAGATACTTACAAATTACCCGCCAACTTGCAGTTATTGGAAATTGCGCCGAGCCGTAGGATTACAGACTGTCACTTTTTATGAGCATGAGTAATACCACGCTCGCCATACTGTTCTTACTCATACCAGACAACAGGACAAACAATAGGGGGGAGAGATGGGGAGAGGTTCCAGTGGGTGTACTGCTCGGGTTTGTGCAGTCTAAAAGGCTGGAAGGGAGAGATAGCAGTCGGGCCGCTCCTCCCAGCATCCTCCCCTCCCGAGGAGAAGGACTTATGAAGGTGAGCGCCTCGCTGACAGGCACGAGAATAAAGGAGACAAACCCCAGATAAAAATTAAATAAAAAGTAGCTGTCTTAAACAGTAATTGCACTCCTTTGCTGAGCAGGCTTTCAGATATATAAACTTGATTTACTATCAGCTCACAACTACAAATCAGGGGGTCTGAGAAACACTTGTGCTATGAAATTGTTTAATCTCATCAAGTTCTGCTTTCACAGCAAGCCATAAATCACAAACTCTTTGTTATCATAGACCTCCATGAGCGCCTCTCAGGCAGGCAATGGATCGTGGGTATATATAATCTTGACTGCACAAACAGCCGGGTTGTCAGTGGCTGAAATACTTTCATATTAGCTGCGCTGCAGCTGCTGGAACACAAGCCTATGATGGATATCTCATTTCCAATGCTCTGCATCTATTTCCAGCAAATTATTATGGCATAAATTCCTTGTCAACAGAAACGGCCAATTAATTAAGTTAAAAATGGACCCATGATCGCATCTACAAACCAAATAGAAGAGCAGGGGCCATTTTACAGTAAGTGGATTTACCATTGGGTCAGTTTAATGAATGATTTTAAACTTTGTCATAAACTTCGAGACAGGCCAATATCTACACAGGTGCCCCGGCACAGACTAGGTGCTGACAGATTTACATAAAGTTTATTTATGTGTGGGGCCTGTAGTTGATGGCTGAGGTAGAAATAAAGTTTACTATTACCCAGAGGAAGCCGCCAACCT
The DNA here is from genome assembly GCA_028566355.1 of Doras micropoeus. Taxonomy (NCBI): domain Eukaryota; kingdom Metazoa; phylum Chordata; class Actinopteri; order Siluriformes; family Doradidae; genus Doras; species Doras micropoeus. The sequence continues at coordinate 13,202,371 of JAOUQY010000042.1, read as the reverse complement.
CGAATTTTCCATCATCAGCGAAATAGGAGATAACTGAATAATACCTCGACTGGTCTTAGCACAATATACAAATTTAAGGCTCTATCAAAGTGAATAATTCATATCCATACACGGGGCATTTATTTTTGCGCTGGGTCATTTATCAGAGAGGGAATCCTACAACAAAGATGTGAACGACGATCTATGTGTGTTTCGACTTCTTTTGAGATAAATCAAGTAGAACCGTTACACTGGTAGCGGCTCAGCTGTGACTAACGGCACGAGGATGGATACATCGCACACATTTCTGAAAAGAGAGGAGAATGCTTGCTTTTTCCCCTGCTATCGTCAAAATATAATAATAATAATAATAATCATCATCATCATCATCATCATCATAGAAAACCAAATGCACTCAAAAGAAGCACCAAAGTTCATGTGAGAGAACATAATATAAGGACCCACTGTTAGTGTACTTTATCAAACAGCAAAATCAAGCATTAAGTGCAAATATGTGTATAACACCCCCTCCCCACCCCCCATCACACATATATTCCAAAAAATATCAACACATTTTATGATCTTGATACATTCTAATACACCCTTTTTGAATCGGACACTTTGGGCAGACCTTTCAGATTCTATTCCAGACAGGAAATACCAAACAAGATATAAAAAGGCCAGCTGAGGGCTGATCAGTGTTTACTTAAAGCTAGCAAATGGAGCCTTAACTGTTAATGTCCCTGAATGGCAGCAGCCACTTTCAAAGGACGTAAAGGTCGACTAAACCACAAACTTAACAACAAACACGACAAGCTAACCATTGCTGTTGTGTGCCCCTGGTCTAAACATGGCCTGGGCTGGGCCTACATGCCATGCTTAAAAAGGCTATGTTCTCCTCTGAATAGCCAAGCTTCATTTATTATTTATAATCCTGGCAGTCTGTCCTCTGATTAAGGCAGCAGAAATTTGTTTTACTGGACTTTGCCTTTAATCTGTCTCTCAGTGAGATAGATTAGCCAGGACTGTGCCAGCACTGAGCTCTCTTTGCTTTGCTCTGTTTCTTTCTAACCGTGACATGTCAAGACCAGACACATCTGTTTCGATGTGGAAGACAACTCTGGTCCACGTCAGCCACCCCCCCTTACTTTCACTGAGTATTGTGTCATGCCTACAATGACTGAAATGATAAACCTTCTTTTTTCGGAAATAAATAAGAAACTTGCTTTATCAAGTGAGACACTCCATTCTGCTTTTTAATAGGGGCACGTTAATGGTGAATAAGAGAGGGTTTAATAAACTAGGCGGAGGGCCAGTCTCAGAGCTCACCATCTCATGAATGTTTTCTGTTTCCCTCTTGGCCTACTCACTGGTGCTAAATCATTGGCTGCTGTCAAGGAGCACTAAGCTAGTGTGCGTCATTGGGGAGTGCAGGAAGCACTGAGTATAATTCTGTCCATCAGTGTAATTTATTATATTGGTAGCTTTGTAATCATGTGCAATAAGTTATAGGGCCTGACACAATGGAATTTACTTTGAAGGCAAAAGTGTTCATCATGCTTAAAGGTCTAGCCAGACCTTTTCTACTGTATTTACATGGGGACAGGAACAAAGACAAGTGTTTTATTCCCCTATCTAGACACTGACACAATGGCTTTGTGGACACAGGACTGGAGAGAGAGACGACTAAAAACAAGAGAGCGGGCGGAGTGATGTCTGGATGTTTGTGAACTGTTGGCGGTGGCTGAGGCTGTGTCCTTTGCTATTCAGTGAAATTCAAAGTGGGTGTGCCAGGGTGTATCCCACGGGAGACTCTATCGTGATATAAAAACACCAGAGCTCTCTCTCTTCCTATATAAAAGACATGAATTAGGTGTGTATCTCACCAACCCGGTATTATTGTCAGATTTGGACTTAAGTAGGGGTAAGAAAACAAGGCCATGTTGCATTTTTAAATGTCACAAACACCATCCACTTTAACAAAGTCACCTAAAAATAGATGCAGGAAAAAAGTCAAAGGCGTCAATTAGTTTATTAATCGTGGACGTCATTTCCAGAAGCGCATTCAGCTATTGGTTTGACCTAATGGAGATGCAGTCTGATTTTCAAGACGTGTGCCTACGCTTTCTCTGTGGATACAATTGTGTTTAGCATAAAAGAAACATGGGGTTGTGAAGCCCTAACAAAGAGCTATATCTCCCTGTGGCCCGCTCAACATGCCACATTTGCATATCAAGCCGGTGGGGCTGATATGTAAACGTGTTCCTTCATCAGATGGTGCCGACGTTGAGAGCCATTCAGCTGCCTGTTAGCGGGCTGCATTAGCGCCAGACAAAAGCAAAGGGCTCTGAAAGAGACATCTCATGTCACAGCCCATGAGAGATAATGAAATCGTTGTACCTCCTTGATCACACACACACACACACACACACACACACGCAAAAATTCCTGTACACTTCAGTGAGATAGCCTGCCGTTCATTTGGTTTTCATCTGAATGCCTTTTTTATCGGAGCACTTCAATTTGCAAGCCATGCTGGAAGGCAGCGCCTCCTGATATGTTAATTGGGGGGTACTTAAGAACTAAAAGATTAACATAAAACCCTTTGGAAACAAGCTAATAGTTTATGATAATTCATCCATGGCCTTTGTCTGTCTATCACCACACTGCCTCCAGCTGTAATTTTATCAAGCGGCTGTAAAATATCATTTAAACAAGTTCACTTACTGATAATTAATAACAGAAACGGCGTTATTCAATTGAACTACTCTGACACCATTAACAATCTTGAAAGTAAAACATAATTAAACCGTTCTATTTTATTAACCTATTCATTAAGTTGTGCAAATGATAACTCAGAAGCGCTGTCACAAAGAGCAATTAGAGAAGCACTCGAGTCTCTATTTAGGCCGTGTTTGATTAGGCCCTTTCAATTAGACAGGTAACAACACAATCTGACGCCTACAAGTGGAGCTTATGGAGAAAGACAACAATAAACCCTGCGCGTGTAGAAATGAGAACTCTCTTAATTTAAAGAAAACATCATAAAATAAAGGGATTTTTTTTTATTAAATCCTCCATCTATTGAAAGAAAACTTTAGGTTTAATTAAGGTTTTGTACAACTTAATTTCCACCAGATATCACAAAAAATAGACTATGTAAAATATTCTACTGATATTACATTAGTGATAGTCATGAAAAAGAAAATATCAGCTTTATCATTATTATTTATTAAAACAATTTAAGATTATTTGAATCATCCTACATACTAATTAATTAATAGAAATAGTATTTCTCTCCTTCTTTCTTCATATGCAGATGCCTTGCTTCGTTTTATGTCCACTTGCC
>JAOUQY010000042.1:13019774-13032780 GCA_028566355.1 Doras micropoeus | reverse complement strand
AGATAGATAGATAGATAGATAGATAGATAGATAAGTAAATATTTGTAATGCTCAAATTCTCAAATGAGACATCTCAAACCTCCTAAACAAGCATGTTTCCTTTAGTTTCACTTGCTTGTGAAAACGTACATTAGTACGACTTTGTATAATGTAGTAAAAGGATATGATACTCTAACACATATTAAACTTCTTGGGGTAGTGAGGTATGGTGTTTTACCGTTACACTACACAGAGAATATTAGAGGATCGGCATCGCAGCTCAGGTGCTACCGCACTGAACAGCACTTTAGACTTAGAGCTAGTGATTTCTCATGTTTGATTCATGCCTTAGCTCCGAACTGTAGACGACTCCATGATCCGGTTCATATTTAACCAGTATTTAAGCATTTCCAGCCCACTAAACCTAAAAGCAGAGAGGGAGACAGAGAGAGATAGGAGCCAGTTTAATCACCATAATTTGTGGTTCGAATGACACTGTAATAATCATATGATTTATGAGCTCATTTCAATCTATTTTTATAGGTAATCAACCTTAAAAGTGTAGCAAGAGCGTTCAAGTCCAGGGAGTATTAATGCTGTCCTCTCACAAATTATTCTTCAGTGTCATTTAGGCTTCTGTGTAATGATACCTTAAAAGTTCATCAGCATGAAAGGAGTTAGAAGTCAAGTAAAAGACTGTGGATGAATATGAGCAAGTACTTAACACTGGCTCCCCTCAGTGACACTTTCTAATGCAAGGCAGTTCAAGTCAAGAGATAAATATGGCATATTTTCCTCATTCTAATTACACATTTAACAAAACTGTACTGTTTTAACATCCCCCTGCAGGAAGAGGAGGTTCAATGTCTGAAGTACTCCTAAATTAGTTGTTGTGCCTGTTTTTTTTTAACACATTATAACACAAGGATGCGCCCCTCTCTTTGATCCCACAGACGCTTAAATCAACACCAGTTCATCCAAAGGTCAGGTGGGCGAGTCATCCGATCATCACATTCCACAATCAGCCATTTCTCACACAACAAAACACGCAGCGCTCTCACACCTCCACACATCCAAACCAAATTATTCCCAAGAAATTTCACTAAGCAGCATTTGTACAGAAAAGTAAATCAAGTAGAGAAGCAGCTGCAGGGGACACAGTAACAAACTAAAGCGCTGGGAAAAAGTTCAGCACAATTTGCTTAGGATACGGTGCACAGATGCGAGTTTTTAAAGTATCCAGGGTATGCGAAGGCTATTATGTAATTTTCCTAACATAACTATGGAACACGTAATAGCCGGAAGATGGAACAATTGAAAAAAAAAAAAAACAGACCATGAGAACATTCTCCCACTTTATGTCACAACCACCAGGTTATAAGAACATTAAGGCAACAATCATCAAACATCTTCTCATATTCTAAATGCTTACAATCCTCTTTGTCCTCCCGAACATTTCGAAGCATCATATACAGCATAATTCTAATGCAGTGTCTGTTATGGTCTAATAAAAAAAGATGCAATTAATAGTGCACATCAATCTGTTGGCTCTGTCACAACATATTCCTCTTGATTCATTATAGCGCAGGTTCTAGTCCTGCCTGGCAGCCTGTGTAGCCCTGTAATTACACTTCTTCCTCTGACAACCTGCATGATTGTTTTCCTAACAGTATATTACTTCGTTAGTACTTTCCAATGCCGGTTATTTTTAAACTGTCACTTTCACCAGACTCATCCTGATTTGCACTCGTCTGTTTATCATAACAATCATTAATAACTGTCAGTCCGTGCCATCAATATAACAAACTCATTTCTTCATTAGCATGGCCCAGCATTTGTCTGTTCTGAGAGGCTGGGCATTTTCTACCAACAGGCCCAGCCAATTACTCCACTGAAATGGAATCACATTAATCAAAACTTAACAAGGTGGCAAATTTAAAGATATCAGATTGCAGGAGACAGCAGAACTAATATGTCACTGTCAGAGGTGCTATGTAGGTATACGGCAGGCGCACTAAATATATCTCCTTGCCAGGGCCACATGAATTTTGACATTTCATATGATCTGACAACTATTGAAGGGAGAGGCCTGAGAGGGCTCAGCAGAGTCTGCTTCTGGTGACTCCTCCCCCATTTGGACAAGGAAGGAGAGGCAGAGAGAGAGAGAGAGAGAGAGAGAGAGAGAGAGAGAGAGTAGGAGAAAGGACAAGGAAAAAAACATGGAGCTTGTCTTGGGGAGAGCCAGCAGGCGGCAGTTCATCATGTCTGCCTTCACAGAGACGTTTTCTTTCACACTTTAAATGATGATACTCATCAATCACAGGCTGACAGCTGCATCAAGCCAGCTGCAAACATGCAAAGCCCAGCAGTCTGAAACATGCTGACACCACCGATTGCTGCATAGAAAATAATCATTCAGCCCAGGCCGAATGCTGGAATTATTTTCTCTCATATTAGAGCCTCCTTTTTGCTTCAGCCACTGTATAATAAGTACCATCCATTTTGCTGGAACAATGCTGCTACCCGGAGCTGGCACATGCAGAGTTAACGATTAGGCAGGAAGGAAAAAGTGGAGGTGACTAAACCTAATCAAGTGGGCCTGCAGGCCAATAGTGCTAACCTTATGTGCAGTGCTGGGGAGCTTAACCTCACTGTCATTATATCGACTTAAGATCTTGACTTTGGAAGGTCATTCCTAAGATATTCACTAGCATTAAGAACGAAAGAAAGAACGGAAGAGCGAAAGAACGAAAGAGCAAAAGAACGAAAGAAAGAAAGAAAGAGCCAAATCCTAATAAGACATTATTTTAATATAATGGCAAAGATTGATTTCTTAAAGTATTAAAGTATTAACAAAGGGTGTTTATGCAACACAACGCCTCATAATGCCACAAATATATTGCAAAAGCCACAAGAGGTCAGAGCAAACAAGCAAGAATGACAGTAAATATTATTGAGTATTACTGTCACCTATAATGACAGCTTCTGGATGCGAAAATGTGTTTAATCCCACACCTAGCACCTCTCACAGTGCTCAGCTGCTGCATCGTCATTCCTATAAAACACAGCTTACAAAGAGCAATGAAAGCTATTAGCAGGAGAAGTTATTTATGCAGCACACACCCTCCGACACACAAACACACAGCCTCAAATTGATGGATCCGACCATTCCTCTCTACATCGTCTCTCCTTTACATTTTGCATGGCAGTGACTGCTCATTTTTTAGGAGGGGAGCTTATGGAGCAGATGGATGTGAATTCAAAGTTTCCTGATCTTTAGCAGAAGTTATGGAGGGTTATCTTTGGCTGTATATCTTTGGGCTGGCAGGCCTCCCCTGGCGATGAAGGATTAAGCACCGCAGCTGTCTCTCGGCCCGAATGATGCAGTGCAGCGCTCGCCGACACGACAGCATCACTTAATCTTAATGTCCGCTCCTCCAGCGCGGCCGCGCAGGACAAAGCCAATCAACATCACATGCCACGAGGATGGACCTACTGCTTGGCCCTGGAGTCTCTCACCCGCACCGACCGATTAATCAACTTCAGCCGGCCCAATCCCAGAGTTCACTTCTCTCACAGCACAGCTGAGCTTGCCACCGTGATGTATAGGATGGGGGGAGCTGCGTGGTCCAGAACACTTATCAGATTGCACATTATGCATGGTTGTGTATTGCTGAGAGAATGAGAGAGTGGGAGAGAGGAAAAAGGCAGGGGGGTGAGAAAAGAGGTATTGAATGCTTACACCTTATTTCTGTCACAGAACACCTATTTGTTGTGTTTAAAAAGATATCTGACCACTAATGGCTAAAAAGCTTAAGATGGGCTTGGGGTTTGGAATAATGACTTGTGCTCACTTAGACAAATTACACACCGAGAGGTCCATTACAAGCATTTAAATTCAATAAGATACAAGGGCATTAAAGTAGACAACATTTCCCAAGATCCCTGAATACTAACTTCTTACTCTAGAAGCACTTAACAACCACAGGACCAAAAAGCCTACTTTCTTAACTGTAGAAGGAAAAAAATCAGGTAAACATTGTTTTTCCTCAACTTGCACGAGTCTAAGCCAACAGCAAAAGCGAATAAATCGACTTAAAACTATTTCATAAAAAGGAAGATAATATTAAGTGTAGGCAATCCAAAAGGTCAGAAAATATGTCCCTGAGAAAACGTAGGCAAATATCTTCATTTATTGGTGCATCCCACAGAGGGTGTTTACATCACCAGGGTTGATATGGAGCTTGTTGGAATATATTACTTTCATAAAGTTACCTTCAAATGAAGACGGTACTATTACATTTCACAGTCGCCCATTTCAGCCAAGATTAAAAGCACCCAAGCATCCACTGTGCTGGAACAATATGCAACATTAAAGAAACAAAAAAGCCTCCTGTCCCTTACGGAAGGTGCATCTGATTTAGTAGAAGCAATTTAAAGCTGGAAGAATTCAGCATCGCCTTTGAAGACGCTACATAATGTCAGCAAACAAGCTATAAACCACAGTAATAGTAGTTCATATTTCGCCATAAGTTATTCTGAGCATTTCAAAACTCTAATCCAAGAGGCTGCGCCGTTTTATCACCGCATCTTCTTCGGCAACATTTTTCATCCTTTATTTGCAAGATATAATAAAACTGTCAGTGTTTTCATGAGCCAGAGACTACATTTTCTTAACTTCAATTGAATAAACTAGTATTACCCAAACTGAATTTTGAGTCAGCTGAGTTATATATGTTTACATTGTTTTTAAGAGTGTATTCATGCAACACTTTAGGGCTGTGCTCTAGGTTAACCATCTATAACTCAAGAGCTCTTTTTTCTTTTACTACCACTTTTACCATTTTTGTCCATACAACAAAAAACAAAAAGATCCCAAGTCCACATAACAGGAGAGCTCCAACTGGACTGTTTTCAAATACAAGACTGACAGTCATGTTAAACACCTCATATCTATCAGGGAAGAAAAGTCATCCAACTTCCTCATAAAGCCTCATAGAGCCTGTATTTGTTTGTGTCATTTTAGGTGAATATCCCTTAAAACTTAAATCATAAAAGAAATTTTAAAAACTAAGGAAGTTATAGCTGTTGTGAAATATCTGACATGTGTTCAAGTCAAGTTTGTCTGATACAAGTCAAAATCTTTCTCATAAATCTGTATGAGAAAAACTGATTTACAAATTCTATGAGTCAGACTCCATGAATTCCCATTTAAAGACAGGCTTATGAACCAAATGAGGATCAACGTGTTATTTAACTTAGTTTACAACATTTTGAAATAACAAATAACACAAATTATTTATTGATCTACTTATTTATTTGAGTACATTTTCTATTTTCAAGTCAGGTGTCTTAACTGTCATTTTAAACATATACACTGTGTACAGTACACCATCAAATTAAACGTATTTAATATTTAATAGCACTTTTACTCTTATTTTTACTTTTATTTTCCCTGAAGTGCTTTACTCAATTCATTATGACTATAGTATACTTATTTATTTTATTTTTATATTCTTATAACTATATGCTTTTTTTAATATTTGGATTTTATTTATGAAAAGCACTGAGCTGCATTTTGGATGAAAGAAATAAAGATAATAATAATTTAAAAATAATAATAATAATAATAATTATTATTATTTATTTATTTATTATTATTATTATTATTATTATTATTATTATTATTATTATTATTACTGAATCTGTAAAATTGACCATCAGCGACCAGCTGAGGCAGTCACTGTTATTAACATTCCATCAGAAGTACCATTAATCATAATTTATTATTAAAGAAATGTTCAATTTAACATTAAAACTTAATTATGTTGTGTACTAGTGCTCATGTTGCTGCTCGGTTCTCTGTATTGCTATATCGTTATAATTCATCTTAGCCTAAGCTCGAAACCTGGTGCAGGATCACGAATAAACTCTCACCAGAAGATGCAAAGTGAACACAGAGTGCGTTGTCCATTACCAATACAACAAAGCAGCGTATATACCGAGATACCACTTTATTACCCACACCTACCTTGTAGCTACATCTACCGACCCTTATATCAGCTACACTTACCATTCGGGTCACTTTTAGGCCATGCCTCAGCAACAAATGTGAACTCGGGACCACCCGTATCATGGCCATGTGTATGTATGTAGCTTTGCCTTCGTATAACTCATGAAATGCATGAAAGTAGGAGATTCTCTGGAGGTTAGGAACTTGCAATAAAATGCACTCCATTTAAAATTTAAATAAACAATTGTGAAGTGAAAGCAGGCATATCTCATTTGTTGTTAAAATGTGTGTGACACTGCCGTTGTTACTCTCTCACGGAGTAGGAAGCAGGAGACGCAGTGAGCCGGTTTTATTGGCAGTGCACAAATAGGATCATGTTTTTTAGTACAAACTTTCACTCGAAACCCCCCAACACAGCCAAGTGTACCGATATATTAACCTTCAGTATAAATACAGAGTTTAAGCTCAAACCTCAGCAAACACACAAACATGCACGCAAGCTGTTGTACAGTATCTGGGGCTGAATCTCAAATGTCTTTCTAAGCTATTCATTAGGGCATTAGGCTGATTGGCTCCATTATGGTATTGTTATAGAAGTGAACAGGAAGCCATTGAGATTTAACCCACTTACTGCTTCAATTTTGAAAAACGCTGGCTTCTTAAATGCAACAGAAAATGTTATAAAGGAGTGGGAAACTTTAGTAGACGCTACACCAGTCTATTACTGAAGATTTGTGTGGTGGTAAGGAAGCCGTTCAGCCAGAGACATTCATCAGGTCATCTGTGTGACTGACGAATCAATAGTCTGCGCTATTCTTAGCTCCACCTGTACACGTACTGGCTCGGCTCGGCTCGGCTCGGCTGGTAAGAAGTGGAACCAAATTCAGCATGGGTACATCAGTACTGTACAGCTTGTTTAGCAGTGGAAACAGTGACACTGTGGTGGATCATGGGTAACTGTGCCACATCGTCCAGTGGGAAAAGTGTTGTGTGTAAAATGACTGACTGTAGCACTCCTGTTACTATACACTATGCATCGGTAGCTGACCTGGGTTTTTGTCAATAATGCGAACCAAAACCACACATTTTGGGAAGTGAAATAATTTGAAATGAAAGAATAACTTAAAATGAAATAAAGATTAATAATATTGCCCATGAAAGTAACGAACATACAGAAAATATCAGATTTGAATAAATTCCAATAAATTTCAACATTCTGGGCAAGCTAAAAATGTACTAAATAAGGAATACAACACAACGAGGTATGGCGTTATGGAAAATAATCACTCATGGAATAAAGTGATGTATGTCCCAAAGTGTTTTATTCGTCTTACGCTACATCAAGCTGCCAGTTTATTAACGGACATGTCATACTTTTAACGGTTTATAGTTTCCAGTATGACATGGAACATCCATCCAAGTTCCTGCCATTTTTTCCATCACCTGTTTCTCTTTTCCTTCTCTTTCCTGAAGGTAATGAGACAAAAACCGTTAAGGAAACATTACATAAACTTACAAAATACTTCAACATACAAATGGTCAGAATGTCTTTGATCCTTTTTATCATTATGTAGAGTATCCACCGTACGGGTCCTAGGGACTTGTATAAACAACAAGGCAATGAAACAATAAGGAAACGATCAAATAACGAAAGAAATGATCGCAAAATTAGCACGAGCTCATTAATATAAACATGTGATTTGAATTCTCACCAGCACTACCGTCTGAGAAAACTCTTCATCGCCTTCAAACCAATCAGAATTGATCCATCAGGAATGATGTCATATAAAAAAATAACAACTAGTAACTATATTGTGATATAATAATTTTACTGTCATCAATAATATCACAGATTCACTTTTGAATAACCGCATAACAAAATACATGTTAGTTTTTGCATGATTGCATATTTGATTTGCGAAAACACATAAACACACGTTAGTTAAACGGTATCTTATCATGTACATGAACATAAATCACATTCAGTCATATACAGTGAGACTTAATATGAGACTTTAAACACATTTTGCTTGTTTCATGGGCAGTGTGTATCTGAGCTTCATAACGAGCAGTGTGTATCTGAGCTTCATAACGAGCAGTGTGTATCTGAGCTTCATAACGAGCAGTGTGTATGTGAGCTGTCAAAAGAGCATTAGAATGGCTAATAAAAAATCAACAAAAGTCATTTAGACTTAAGATAACACACACACACACACACACGACCAGGTCAGGGTCACTGAGAATCTGTTCAGTAGTGGGTTCTATAGTTGGTTCTCTTGTTACTGACTGATATACAGATGGGTAACATATCGGCACAGCCACAGTCAGCAATTATATACTTATAAAGTGTGCCTATATAGTAGGGTTATCTGATGAACTGGCCCATGAGAATAGTAACAATGCAGGTGTATCTAATAAACCAGCATCTCAGTATGTATTGATTTGTTTTCTCCAAGCGGATCATTTAGAAGGAGTCAGCCTCTACTGCAGAGTGACTTATTCTTTGGAAAAGAGGCCCTTAACATATTGCTCATAGCAGTACAATATGCTGCCACACTGTATAGAGCAGAGATTCAGTTCCCTCAGTTCATTCAGACGGGTTCCAGATCAGATACAAGCGTTGTCAAATCAACATGGCTGCTCACAGCATTGACAGTAAACAAAGAGACACTTCTGACACTACTGAGTTATACTGTATATACCAATATGTGCTTTAAATCAATCAACATGCAGACATATTTGCTTGTTAAATCTATCAAATCAAATCAATCGCTGTTTTGAGGAGGTATAAATACATCAGTCATCACAGTTAGCTGGCTAGCTTGTTGCTAACAAAAGTTAAACATGGAGGCATCTATGGGTTTTTTCTTTCTTTGTAGCTCAGATGCACGGAAGTCGTAAATAACATACCAACCCCCGACCTACCATTTCTGAGGTAACTCACATTCAGCACTGTATTATACAATAACAAGGCAATTCACTGTCGCATCCCAAGAACCGAATTGCTGCAGCTCATTTTCAATGCTAAATATGTTGACCGTAAGTAGCTTTGTGGTGTCAAAAATTAGGGGTCGCTCAGAATAAACCTGGAGGCCAACACCGAAAATGAAGCTATCATTTAAAAAGAAATACACAGAAAGAGGCAGTAAAAGAAGTCCTATTGTTACAGACTGTCCAAAACACTTCCTTCCCACCTCCTAAAAAAAGACATGTCATCTCAGTAACCTCAGTGCCCCATGTGGACTTGTTTCTACACTACCATTTGGCCAATTGCTATGTCATTGCAGGTCCAAATGTCTCAAACCATATGTGGTGTACATGAAATATGCTCTGTTCCAGTCTAGTCTCGAGTGGAGTCCATATCATAAAAGAATCAACATAATTGGCAATTACTGCTACCTAACCTGGCAGTAAAACAGAGAGAGGCCAAAAGGACAGGGACGGCAGAGAGAGGTAGAATATTAAGCCGGAGCAGCTGGCAGCGCTGCTGTACATGCATTCCTGGGCATATGGAGCTCACAGATTAAAGTACAGGGCTATGTTTTGCATGCATAGTTTGCCTCTTGAGGTAACCTTGAGCCAGGGGCAGCTAAAGTAGTATTCCTAGCCACAGCATCTGAACTTAAACCACACAGGGACACCAGGTCGTCTTTGAGGAAAGCATGCAGATACAGTATTGAAATAATACAAATTCACGTCTTGTGAGGTAATCTACACACAGCAGCGCTTTAAATCACACTGGAGATCAACATGACCCATTGCTGGGTCCTTGATGATTCGTTTAAATGGTAATTGCCTGTAGCCATTTACTAGCAAACTATGGTACAATATACACAATTAAACAATGAAAACATATTTACAGTAAAGTACTGTAACATCTTGATGATAAAATATAAAATAACACATAATCCAGTTCATTTGCTCTTTTAGCTGAAGCAAGACACAGCAGAGCAGAAGGTTAAGGGTCTTTCTCGAGCACCCAATCACGGCAGTTTGGCGGTGCTGGGATATGAAAACACAACCCTTAATCTGTAACACAAAGCCTTAACCACTCAGCCAAACTGCCATCGGTGGATACTTGGCCAAGACCCTTAACCTTCAGCACAATTGTGCATTGATTGCAAGTTGCTATCAGTCCAATGAGCAAATGTACTGGATGATGTGTTATTTTATAGTATGTAAGACATTACAGTACTTTACTGTAAATATGTTTTACATTTCTTTACTTTAAATTACACAGTGTTTTACTGGTAACCCTGCTGCCAGTAAATTACTGTAATATTTACAGGCAATTTTTTTTTACAGTGACTTCATTACAGCATGGGCCATTGCCATCATAATGCCAGCGCCTGCCTGCCTGTACCCACACTAGCACACACATCATCACCAATCCACAGTGCATGATAAAGGCCTGTCACATCTACGGCATTATTAATTAACAGCGCCGCACTGTGAAATTCAATCATGCTGGACCTCACATATCTCCTTAACAGGTTATGCAAATTCCGCACATCCAGTCTGCGAGTGCATATGAACTGCCAGGCTGAGATTCCCTTCACACTTATTACAGTAATAAGAACCTTCAGAGCCTGATAGCATCAGAGGAGAGAGAGAGAGAGAGAGAGAGAGAGAGAGAGAGAGACGTAATGCCTGTTTAATTAGAATTAGATGTATGGCTTAAGAAAAAGGGGTGAAATAAGTGAGACAGCAGTGGCTCATGGAACGAATAGAAGAACAGAGGGGGTGAGGGGATAGAATGAGCTGCTTCCACCACTAGAAAATTAATATTAAAAGGGATAATCTGCCTTTTTAATCACTGAAAGATTAGTATATAGCACACATGAATCATTACACATTTCATCATTCACTAAAGATAAACGCAGTGCGGAAAGAGCATTATACTCAAATCCCTTTACTTACTAATGGACTTACAGGGAAGGATGATAATGCTTCTGTGCTGTGAAACACATAAGCAGGGTGTTTTTTTCACAGGATTGTGTTTCCGGACTTACTCTTTCAACACACACAAGCCTGAAAGTCAATTAATCTTTGGTCAGTTTAATTGTCAAAGTTGAAGACAAACATTATGGGCTGACTAAAGGGTTTTATTATGGCACTATGAGAAAGGCCATGTTTTACTGCTGATAGGGAGCAACATGGCGCTAGCGCAATACATCATCGTAAATGTGCACTCACATGAAATCATATATGTGGACACCTAATGGCTACAAAATCTCCCTCTGAAACACATGCATTTTTCATGCCGCTATAAAAGCATTGTCAGAGGTGCCGCGTCGGGCTGCAGACACTAATTGATCTGGCCCTTTAAGCGTGTGAAACAACAGAAGCCATGCTACAAAACTGTCATCGCAGCCTCTTTCCTCTCTTAATGCAGCCATAAATCCACACACCATCTAGCAGTCAGATGTTTTCATTACCCCCATATCAGTTTTATGGAATTACTGACATCTGCATGATTCAGTAATTGTGTACCTCTATGAAGTTGCAGCAGCAATTTTGCTCTATATTCCAGATCAATTCTCGGTCCCTTGGGCCGGGCAGAGAGATGTGTTATTGGAAAACCAGGGGCGCTGATAGATTGCAATAGTTATCTGGCGACGGGGCTGACAAACAGCTTAATCCCGCCTAAATCTGCTCAGCTAGTGTAGGTTGTTTTATACAAAGATGCAAATTGTGTTGTCAGAATCAGTCATCTTCGGTGCTGGTTGCTTAACAAGAGCCACTTCGGGCTTGCTGAGACAAGTGCTGATCTTGCCTGTATAAGTCCTCTGGGGTGAAGATTCTCCACGCGGCAAAATAAAACACACCGCTTCAAATCAGCCTTTACCCGTACACCTGCTGAATAAGGCATTTACCATGTTTAGCCATTTATTATCTGCAATGCTCCAAATAACAGTAGGTTAAAGATGAAAAAAAAACATAAATAATTCAACTATATGATAGAACCAACCAGAAAATGAACATATACTAGTATCTTTTTCCTGTTGCTTTCTCAACAATCGGGCATAATGAAGTGAGAATGCAAAATGACTGGACTGCAGCTTTGTTCAATCTCATTAAACTGCCTGGAAGGTAAATAAACACACCCCTCACCCACACCGTGTGAGTGCCCTGGACTAAATCAATACAGCTCGGTTTGTATTGGAAAAAGTCCTACACCTTTATAATAATAGTGTGATAAAGGCAGTAATAATTTCAGTGTGTAAGCATGATGCATGAAGGGAAGATGGAGAGAGCGAATAGCACGCAGATGTAAGGTGGGTAGTAGGACTGGGCCTGATGGTGCTTTAGTATATGTGTCACTTTCAGTTTGGAAGGCACAAAGGGAGGCTCACAGGCACCAGGCTGCTATATATCTCTATTACATCTGATGGTCAGTCTGCTGGCCAGTTGTTTATTCTCATTAGCCAAGACAATAGAAACGATCTGGGCCACATATCTACCCTCCTACTAGGTCTGTATGTGTGTAAGCATTCTCAAAATAAAGCCTAATTAATGCACATCATCATTAAATATAAACGAACTGCACGTAAGGACCAGTACTGCTTTTTTTTTTTTTTTTTTTTGGTTTTTAACAACAGTGAAGGAAATAGCACTGATATTAATTATTAATATTCACATGCATAATCAAATTAACAGCTTAGCCAACAAACCCATTTAGTGTTACTCAAGGTTAAATTTAATGTAATCGTATTTACAAATGAGATGACTAATTATTAAATTAGAGCACAATCAAGCCAGTTCAAGCACAATTTATTCCATTATCTGTGGTGGTTTCTCAAAGCATTTTTAAAAAAATCTTATTTAGCCATATTAACAGTTTTGGATTACATTATTAAAATTTAGTTAGGAAAATGATCTCAAATTTATGTACATGATACAGCATAATCTATTGTAGATCTAATCTAGATTGTATTGTGTAATGTATAATTTAATGTCTCTTTTTCTAATAATAAATAGACAGACAGACAGACAGACAGACAGACAGACAGA
>JAOUQY010000042.1:12998368-13019674 GCA_028566355.1 Doras micropoeus | reverse complement strand
TGGGGGTTCAAGCCCCAGCATCACCAAGCTGCCACTGTTGGGCCCTTGAGCAAGGCCCTTAACCCTCAACTGCTCATATACATTCTGATCATATACATGTTGTATACATGAGATAAATGTAAGTCACTCTGGATAAGGGTGTCTGCCAAATGCCATAAATGTAAATGTAAAAATAAATAAATAAGCTTAGTGTCCAGTTAAGGCTATGTTAGGAACACCCCCAGACGCGTTACCCATTCATTAATAATAATAATAACAATAATAAGAATAGATATTTACCTGGAAACCCATTTTGGGTATAACCTGGGTATCACTTATTTATATATATTTATATTTATGCCCGTGTTTCACAGCTCATTCCTTTTGCTTCAACATCATACTCCATCAACAGAATGTTTTATCTATTTTCAAAATTACAATTGCTGTCTGATATTGTGTATGGAAAGAAAAGAAAGCATCTGACAGCAAGGCAAGAGCACGAGGCCTTTCCTGGTGTGGGCTGTAAAAGGAAAAAAAAAAAGGAAAGCTTTTGATAGGCTGCTGCAGACAAGGCAGCCAAAAAAGAAGCTAATGGCCATGATTAATGACAAAGGGCCAGAGGAGAGCGGGGACACAGCCGCTACATACATCATCCCTCCCCATCAGTCAGAGCACCTCCCTGGACCCTCTCCCTCTCTCTCTACCTTATCTCTGCCCACTCCTGCACTCGCCACAATTGCCTCCCTCTCGCTCTCTCTTGGTTCACCTCTCTTTCTTCTCCCCCTCCTGAAAAGAAGAAAACAAGTGACAAAGAGGTGATAAGGTGAACAAGAAAATGGCGTGTAAAATAAGCAGATATCCCCCTCTCAGAGGGAGAGAGGATGAGAGGAAAACAGGCTGTGATGGCACTGTGATGGTGCTCTGATTTCACTCGATTTGACTCTTCCTCAGCTAAAGCCTCCATTCTCAAGGTCTTATCTGCCATATGGCTCCGCTGTTTAGATGATTTATTAGGTGCAGAAAAGCACACTGATACATTTTAGCCCATTCCCGTTGCATAGGCAACCCACGGTGTCAATAATGAAACTTAGGCCGTTTTTTAATGAAAACTTTTAGTACCAGAGGGGTAACCATTTATTTATGACTCACTATAATATTACGCTGGCAAAAATGTATCTCCCCTTCTCACGCACCGTATGAAAAGAGAGCGTTTGAATGTTCATGGGGGAGCTCAGATCACCTCCATATGTCAGTACTTCTACTGCACCCTGCTCCTAAGCCACTACTGCTGTACTTCTGCTTAATTGAAGCATTCAGCTGTTTACAACACATACAAAAACAGCAAGAGTTTATTTACGACCAATTAAAGTAACCATTTTGAGCGAAGGCAGACAATTATGGATTTCAGCCCCTTTGATTCTAATTAGTTGTTGTGTCCGGGTTCTGTTTTACATGCCTGATTTATAAGAGGGGACCGAAAATTAATTTCCTATCAACCAACAGATGCAAGGTTCCAAAAAGGCAAAACACAGGCAGAGTGAAGGGATAAAGCAATATTCTTTCAGACTAGTGGACCGCTTTCCATTCTTTTGTCATGGCTTTCATTGTTCTTGGAGTTAAATCAAAATAAAGTGTGCAACTAAAGGCGCTTTGATTTATGCACATATCGCCTCATTAAAATGCTTACTTGTCATCAGAAGCAGTTTCTCTGTCAATTATAAGACTTACCACAGACTGGGTGTCTGACTTTAATGGGCCAACACTGGACTTTGGGGAGGCCTTCCCCCTTTTAAAAACCACCTCCATCAATCTGGACTGTCTTGGGCTAGTTCAGGACAGAGGCTGTGCTACACATAAAGACATAAGCAGTCAACACTTCAGACATTCAGTGGACACTTGGTTAAGGTTTAATCGGCAAATCCTTAACACACCACCAGTCTCTAACACTGTCTGATAATTAAAATATGATTAGGATCGTGAAAACGACAATAACAGAAGACTAAATTGTATAGCCTATTCTGAAAAGTGCAGCCTAAATTTCAAAAGGTTCCAGATCACTAAAACCAGCCACCAGCGGCAGATAAACAAACTAACCATTGAGATGCGAAAGTTCCAAGACACCCGTGTGCTGCAAAACTATTTGCATAACATGCGCAAATGAGTTCCTGACAATTAACAACAATTTGCAAATGAATGCAAGCTGAACAAAACACGGGGGTTATTTGCAAACCAAAGCATTCCAGCAGTGGAGACGGCTCTTGTTAAACAAGGAAAACCCATGTCTAGGCCCAATGGAAGCAAAATGCCCACTTTCCCTATTTACGCCAACAAGATTAAGTAGGTCAACATCTACAACGTCTACAAAGTAACTCCTACATTAAAGCTCCAACAGGGTGAACAGCCGGATTTAAAAGTAAAAACAAGAACAGTGCGCCATTGTTTCAAACACCAGCCACAAAATCATAAGCCTTTTCTTTAACAAGGACGTGAAAATCCCTGCTCAAACAAAAGCGAGAGCAAGCCAAATAACACATCTCCACATGTTCCGCTCAGCCAGATTTTAACTTATTTTCAGCGCCTGCTTGTTGTAATTAATATTGCACAGGAGCTTGCATTGTCATTTTTCAAATCATTTCCCTGGAAATGTTCTACACCTCTTAATGGCCTCGCTAATGCTGTAGCTGTCATGTTTTGGACAGCTGCACTTTTGCAAGACAAACTCGGGCTGCATCATGCTCCTCTCTCAAAGGACCCCTCCCGCTCAAAGGCACCCGGGCCAGGCCGGCCAGCTGCTCACGGCGATATGGAAATCTTTGATTAATTTTTTACCTCTTGGTGCCGAATGTTGCTCAAGTGTCACCTTCCCGCTCCGTCCCTCGGCACCCTTGCTCCTTCCTGCATGCTCCCAGAGATGATGGATCAGTTAAAACGACTCCAAAAGAAATCACAGGGCTAATTAAAGGCAAAGAAAAACAAGCCAGATGTGTATGAAGCACAGAAGCTGGATGGGTGCCAGGCAGGAGGTGTGTGAGTGCCAGGAATGCGTGAGGAAATCAAGGCCTCATCCCACAAATTACACAGCTCTCAAACAGAATTCAACTAATACCTCTCAAAATCATGTCAGGCTTCTCAGATAACACGAGAGAAGGTGCTAACACGAAGAGTGTTGATCTTATATTTAAAAAAAAAGGGGATAATTAGATTTAAAGTGTCTCATGTCAAAAATCTCTACAAGTATTACCTTTGTAGATTAAAAATTCACAGTGTGGAAAAATCAACATGGCGATCCCGTCTGTCTTGTCCAGCACAAACTTGGCTGAATTCTATACCATTAATATTCACTGAGATGCTTTGTTAGTGTCAAGCAGTATCCTGTCAGATTTAAAGCTCTCAAAACACTGACCCCTATAGGAGACATGTACTGCAAGTCTGTAGTAAAAACATGCCACCAACAATAAAATCCCTCAGAACAAGACAAACGGTTTATGCTATGTTTGGTCTGAAGTGCGCAGAGTTCACCAACGTTCACCAGCCGCATGAACGCAATGGTGTCTTATCAGATGACAACTGTTTTAAACCGTTTTCAGTCTGAAGTAAAGTCAGTTTTAGACTGGGCAATTAAGATTGGGTGACACGACCCCAATAAAAGCTTGACTGAATTTTATAAAAGACTTTTCTCCACTCCACCCAAAGACCTGCAACTACATACCATGTTTGCATGATCGATACACACTTCACCTCTACTCCACCTTTCAATGAAATCCACTTTTCTCCACTCCACCTTTCAATGAAATTGAAATTCAGGTAAAAAGAAGATTTTTTTTTTCTGTCCCTTAGCATACACCGAAGTACCAGAAAAACTGGTATACCAGTTAATACTTGGTAGGTCTTCTAGGGAACGTTGCACAATCCTCATGGTGATGTATGCTGAGGCCCCATCATTGAATTCCGATGTTACTTGTGGCAAGTGTTGCACACCTATCACCTGAAACGATTCTTGCCAGTCAACCCTGGTCGCGTTCACCCAGAGTCTTTTTAAGGCCACACTGATGTCATAAGTCAAGCCAGAATTCCTGTAGTCATGGTAGACCCTTGAAATGGTTGTATGTGAAAGTCCAAACTTTGCTTCTACCTTCGAAATGCTATGACCCATCTTGCGTGCTCCAATTATTAAACCACATTATCAAACCACATTATCAAAATCATGATAACGTGAAAAAGCTCCAGAAGCTTCCATAGATGTCTATCACTTTATATATGCACTGGTGGAAGCAACCAATGATGTGCCTAGGTGGCGTTGCTATGTAATTTGCATAGGCTCCAGTTTTTCTGGTACTTCAGTGTATTTGTAGCTCTCCTGCGAGTGTCAGGCAATTCTTTCGCATTGTCTTCTCACTGGTTGCTTTTAGTCAAACATCATAGCATCTGGTCACACTTTAAGATTTGAATTTTAAAAGAAACTGACACTGCCACAGTTTTCATCAGCTGACTCTGGTAGCAGTCGCCGGAGAGCGTTCCAAGACCCCAATCTCAACTCACGACCAAAGAATTTTTGTCCACGACAGCAAAACTGAGCCAAAAATCATACAGTGTAAAGCCAGTTTAAGTAAAATAAGCTATTATGAGGTCACTAAAGAATATGTACTCACTACAGAATAAAACTCTCGGAGAGCTGCCAGTGATGTAAGTATAAGTGGACACACATTTCTGCTTCCTGCTCATTCACCTGGACTGAGCTTCGTTGTCTGAGGAGCTTCAAGCAGGGCTTTCAGAGCTAAAGAGACAGCCAGGCCCATCAACACAGCAGCACGACTCCATCATCACACTCATGCGCTCGTATACAGCGACACAGCACTGAAATATGCTCACCATTCAGAAACGCAGCACACAACTACACGACCCTGTATTCTCCTCCAAATGATTTCCTGCCATTTAAAAGACAATAAGCAAGCGGCAACAGACCAATGGAGGAGGCATGTCATTTTCGGCACGCTGTTGCTCAACATCAAGGAAAATCAATGCCGGCTCCACAGGGGCATGGAGAGGGAAGAATGGAGCTCCGTTTCAGGTCTGTTTGAACTCATTTTCCTTTCTCTGTGGTTGCCCACTTCACGCAGCCCCCAACCCCCTTCCAGGCTCCTCCACTCCCCCCTCACAGCAGGTCTGACAGCTTGACACATTGACAGCTCGCGGTGAATGACAACTGATTTGTACAAATTTCAAGCCTTATAAATCTACCCGTCACAACAACAGCATAAAAGAGCTCGGACCCAGCAGGTAATTCAGATGAGAAGAACGAGAGAGTGAAAGAGAGAGAGAGAGAGAGAGAGAGAGAGAAAGGGAGAGAGGTGGAGATGGGGAATTTTCCTTTGACAGCCTTCTCTAAAAACGTGCACGACGCTGCACTGTGACAAAATACATACAAATTAATATGTAATAAAGCTCATGCCATTGTACCTGGCCTGCGATGGGCAAAACAAATATTTCACCATGCTGCCAGGTATGCATTTGTCTCCTTCGAGGAATAAACCCAGATAAAACTCAGAGCAGGCCTTGGTACCAGTCAGCTACACGATTTAGTTTTACACAGATATTAAAGCAGTGCCACCTGCTACAAGCCGGATTAGAGCAGCCATTTTTCCCAGCCTGCACTTTGGCTGTGGAAATGAGTGGGCCTTTTTTACGCTGTTTAAACAATATCCCGCACTGCACCAGGGCTCCGGCTACCCTCCAGCTTTCATCTGTTCATAATGGCAGCCCTGGCAAGCAAGGCCTTCAGAGCCATAAATCCTCACAGAGGGTGAATTTTTACTGCCAGAAATAAACTACTAGGTAGAAAAATCAATCAGCAATGGCACAAAACAGGTTAATAATTCCAGGTGAGTTGTTGCTTGCGCGTTAACAGTTGATGGCTCATTTGTGCAAGTTATCAGTAACCCACCAACTGGAGACGCTGTGCATAACGATTATTAAAAATTACAAACAGTCTGCAAGTGTACAGGCAAAGGAAGTACCTGGGACGAGATCCGAATTTTAATTTCCGTTTATATTCTGTTTTACTTGATATGTGATGTCTTTGGGAATGTAGTACCTATAAAATGGGTTTCTCCCTGACCTGTTTTGTCATGTGCAGATAATATGGTAGATAATGTGATGCTCTGTAAACACTAGCAGAGCTCCAAAGTGTATCCAGGATCAATGAAGCCATCATTAATCACTAGTGGTTGAGGAGGAAGAAAGTGAAGAGTGTAAAGTGAAGCATAAGTCTGACACCTGATATATCAGGAGTACTTGTGGCGTCAAGCACCAAAACTTTTTTTTTGTTGTTTGTTTTAGATATCCGTGGCCTTAACAACACACGACAACTAACAATGGTAGGCAAGGTGTGAGATAAACATGTTACCACATGCAAGTCATCTGTCCTTTGGGAAATCTCAGGCTCTCCTTAACAAGCTACAGACGATAAGCTAAATACGAAAGTCTCACTTTCTAAATAATTGGACACTGTGTTAAATAGGCATGAATCATAATTGTGGTTAGAATGACTAACAGAAAATGAAAACTACTGCATTTGGTGTCTTTGATTGAAAATGCTCCTTCACCTTCAATGGGAAAATGCAATAATGTAGCTGATAGGATGCACTGTAAAAGCTAAACTATGGAAATCAAGGACGAGGAGGACAATAAATCTACCACTTATATCCAGTAACTTTGTAACCAAATCCATAATGGTATGAATGAGAAAAAAAGATTATTCTATATATATTCTCTCTCTCTCTCTCTCTAATACATATATATATATATATATATATATATATACCTTTGAAAATCACAGCCATAACACTGATACTGTTTCAGATATATCTGCAGGGATCTCAGAACTGACTAGGCTTTCACTAAAGCCGTGAGTGAACCACCCAGTAACCTGTCAAAATCCTCTGCTTTCACCACAAGCTATCAGCAAACACCACGTTTGTGTGAGCCCATTCCAGTCTGAACAATAACCCTTTCATAGTGCACTTAAATCTCTCTGTATGCAACACTTGCTTGTGCAGTCATGGCACGGTTGTTTGATTAAGATTTAGCCCGCCGCTGTACACTGGCCTGTGACTGGACCAAAAAGAAGGAAGGAAAGCAAAAGGATTAGGTGCGACACTCCCACTAATGCAGTGAAACTGTCATCCGGATCAAACGGCCGCTGTCGGAGACGGAGAGGAGTTCAGACAGGTGTCCCCTCCTATTCTAAAGCCAAGACAAGTGCATGAACTCTTATCGGCAGAGAGCACCAGCTCAGCTACTGCTGTGTCCGGACCACTTTACGCCCATGTGCTTAACACTGGATGATATCAGAGCCAATATATCCTGACTGTGTACCCCATTTGCTCATAAAATCTACTAAAATGAAGAATTATATACTTGTTTTTCTTTGCACATTATTCCATCAAGTCCAGGATGAATACCACCCCCCCCACCCCCCGCATTTATGTTTAGCATTCAGACACAAACACACCGTGGGTCTAAAATGCTGGCAAATACTTTGCAGTTTATGGTGAAATATCCTCCAGAGGTCAGCTTCTGTCCTAGCCAGTTGGTCGTTTATCAAGAAGGCAGGCAAGCAAACAACTTATTGGAATGATGTTATTGCAACTTTTATGGAGTACAATTAAGTAAAATGTCACTTTGCTTAAAGAGGCCCAAACCCCTTATTAAGGTTTGACTTAGCCCTTGTAGCACACCACATTATTTTATATAGCTCAGTGATACAACCCAGAAGGAGGAGTTGAAAGGTTGCCAACTCCATTACGTTTATGCAACATTAAGCACATTTTCGCTTTACAGGAATATACATCCATGTCTTTCTGTGTAATTCTACACATTAATCACTTTCATGGCAAAACAATGGTGCTGGGATAAAAATCATATGGACGGATACAACAAAGCCAGAACATGCCCCGATTACATTACACACTGTTCCACAAACATGTTCATTAATACAAAGACGTGTAGAAAAATCTATAAGGATGATTTTAGTATGACTTACAGAGCTACTGAATCAATTACACAATTCAATTTTCACGTACAGACGAAGCACATTACTGTATTAACAAATACATTATTCAATTCGGATATTTTATATCAGTTAGATAAAGCTAGACCTAAAGAGCTCATCTCATAGTGGAACTTTTGGAGCCTGCAGTTGTTACCCTAAGTAACCAAGAGAGCGGCAAATAAATACAGACATTCTTCAAGGCCTCTCTGGTGACATCACAGCCACCAGGGAGGAGACTTGTCCTCGACATGCCTAACAAGTCTTTCAATTAACCCAGTTTCAGAGAAGACCTTCAGAAACAGCCAAAGCAGCCCAACAGATGTGTACTTGTACTTGTTTAGAACTGGAGAGAGGAAGCAAGAGTGTGTGAGAGAGTAGAACCCATCCCATAGTCACACAATTATTAAGGGGCTTGAATGGTTCTCATTAAAGCATCTGAAGCCCAGCTGGTTGGAGATGCAGCAGGTCAGCTGTAGTTCAGCTGGAGGTCTTGTGATCGAGGGCTTGGCTGGAGTTAGCAGGGGGAGGGAAGACTGATGGCCGCAGGGTGAATGCCAAAGCCATAAATCCAGCCGGGCCTGACCCACAGCCCCTATAAACTTTATTTACATTTGCACATTGTGTCCACCTTTAAAACTTCTATGTTTAGTCCATTTAAAGCTGTGATGTGTCTTGTTTCGTTCTCGTCGGGGGTTTTATCTGTTTTATCCTTTCTAACTTCTCTCTCCATATCCTCCACCGTAAAGAAGATTCAAGAGATCTTTTATCAATTATGTCTTTGTAACAGAGAATTCTATTAATACATTTTCCACTGTCTCTGCAGTTCCGCAGCTGCAGGCTAGAGCTCTGAGGCCTTCAGCACTTAATACACTGTATTCATTCAGTCTGTGAACAAGCCTAAATTACAATTTACAGTAAACGGTTTGTCTGGGAATACTTTATTCAGATGAGTGGTTACACTAATTAATAGCACTTTCTATTTTTCTGTAGGTTCATTATTCTTAGCAATAACAGTTTCTTTACTTTTGTGTGTGTGTGTGTTCACAATGGCTGTCTGTCAGGTTGAAACGCAACGTTTAATCTGTGACATGTCCATAAATTGGACATGTCCATCAGAAGTAACGAATGTGAGGAAACGTGACTGTAACAGTGGGGAAAGCAGCTACCTCCAAGTGCCCTATATTATTTATAGTTTTGGGAGGAGGGAAATAAATAAATGAAACTAACATCCTGCCGTTTGGCATTCCAGCAGGCTTTGCGCAAATCTTTTTGATGTCGGGCGCCTGTAGAGAAACCTTGTTTGGACAGCCATAGGGTGGAGCTGGCAGGCTTCTAACTCCAGCAGAGAACACAGGCTACTGCAGAGGCGCACACAGGGGTCCTCTCAGCCTTCCAAGGGGAGATTCTACCACATTGGCAGGGGACTAAGTATTATTCAGTATTATTACATGCCATCGAGGAAACTCTGGATGACAACATCCCAGTGTGCTGCCTGGTGTAGACACGGCACAGGGAGGAGACACACAGAGAGAGGAAGAGGGCTCTGATAGCTGCACTTCACACGCTCATTCAACAGGCGCGACTATTCTGTAACCACTAGCACACCACCAGGGTATCCAAAATGTATACAGTGTGAATTAAAACAGGAAGCTGCTAAACCCTTCATGAAAATGTGGTTTGTAATACAAACTTTTCAAGAAAAGTTCAGAAGAAAATGTAGTCTGTGGTCAATTTCCCTGACATAAAATGCAACCACACATTCAACAGCACCCGAGAACTCATATAAGCACTTATTATTCACAACGACTTCTTTTTTGCCATAGAAATCGGGAACGTGAGGAAAAAAGCATGTCTTGAATTTTTCTGGCAGTTATAAAATAAAACCATTATTGTGAGAGTGGTCTGTCAAAACGGGAGTAGAAGAGAAATAAAAAGTCGGCATAAAATAATCATTCAGCTGGTTTTGTGGTAGGAAGGCTACGTGGCCTTGTGTGAGAAAGCAGCAAACATGCCTAAGTTATTACTGCAGGAAGGCAATCTGTCAAAGCCAGGCTGTTTTGGCATGGCAAATACCACTGGTGAGATCAGAGAGTCACATTCTGCTTGCAATTACTGCTAAAGGACCTTGGATGCAGGCAGCCTGCTATCAATTATTTCTTTGGCCTCAGACACTTGGAGCTGTCAAACTGGTACTGTCTTCTGTTTTGTAACAGTACATGAGAGGGCACGGTGCGCTGGCCTCGAAGACATTCGAATAGTTTAGGTCATTAAGTGTGTTATTGTAATCGCACATTGAACGTATATTCCTGTTCTCCGTCTTTCTGACTTTACCTTCACAATTACAGGAAGAGAAAATTATAACCTGTATGCTTGTGAGAGTTACATCTCTGCAATTTACCCTGTGAAATACTGCACCGTTTATACAAAGCCATCCTAATCGTGACATACAGTACGCTTTCATCAACACTTTAACACATTAACAGTTGCTGATCCAGTCCAAAATCTGTCCCCAGATGGATGGGTGGAAACTGACTCTGCAACTTGCTCGTATGCACGGGCACGCAGCAGAGCCTCTCTTTCTTGACTCAGTGCTAAATGATAATCATGCAGTCAATTATTGATCACAGAGTGCCTGGTGGCTTCTGATGAAGATCTGCATATGCATGGATGCAGCATTTATCCGCGCAAGTGCTGCTATGCAATCCTGCATCTTTCAGGGATAAAAAGAAGCAAGGGGAAATTAATCATTTTTCCACAGCGTGACAGCACATTGGCCTGATGTGGCTAACCCACCCCCCAGGGCACAGCTCTAGATCATCCAGGGCTGTTGCTTTGGCAAGAAATGGACCATTCCCCCCTCATCTCCACCCCAATCTCCTGCCAAGTCCTGGGACTTTATAGCTGAAAATTACATTCTTATGGTAAGCAAATGTGCAGTAAAGCAATACTGAAGTTGCATGAATCAGTCAGAGGGGAAAGGGGGAAAGGTCGTTACTCAAGGCTTGGAGGAAGGAAGAATCTTAACCGTCTCAGCCACTTAGAAAGCACCCTGTAATGCCTAATGACTGATCCATATGATGTCGTTTAAATTATTGCATGGAACAGATGCATGTCATTGCATTAATATCTTTGTCAAATAAATATACCATTACCCGAAGTTTACCAAAGACATGCCAGACCATAACTCAGTCTATGCATTTTCCTTTCACTTACTATTAACCTTTAACACACTGTAAAAGGCTCGCTGTTTTTAACTCAATTCTCTGTTGTGTATTTACTTCCATGAAGCACTACTCCTCCAAAAAGAGCTAACTAGCAAAATGCCATCTTAGGTCTGGAGCTAATCTAGCCAATCCAGCAAGACAATCCGTCCTAATGTTAAATGGGAAAAAAGAAGCATTATGAAATAACAATAAGGGCAAGACCAACCTCACCTACCTGAAATGTGTGTTTCAATTCAATGCACTCACTGTATCGCAGTTCTCCAATAGTCAAAGTTTAGCGAATCTTTTTGAGTTTGCTAATGATTGACTAGAAAGAAAAGCCCTTAAGAATAAATCTACAACACTGACAGAATGCTTGTTTAGAGTTAAATAGGCTGCCATTTATAGGGGGTAAACACTGAATAATCTCTCTTTTCAGCATCTCCATGGCAACGTTAGCGTTTATAAAGCACCCGCTGTGGAATAAAATCAAATTCAGTTCCTCTGGTTTCCACCTGTACAGTGAACTTTTGCGTACGTGCACCCCTACTCCCTCCGCAAATTGATCCTCGGGATTTTTTTAATAGAAAAAGAAAGTTTGATTTTTAAGCCTTGGGTTCCTTTATCTCCGTGGTCCTCAATAGGTTTAGTCATGCACAGAGAAGGTGCTTAGAACTTTGCAAAGACTCTTCTGAGAAGAGCAGGGAAACGCAGCCTGTCAGAAGCCTTTGTGTAGGGTTTACAGCTTAAACCCATTCCCCATACATTTGCTGACCCCTTTTTCCATACACTGAAAAGTTTCTCGACATCAAACTTTGGATTATCTTTGATTTCCTCTCAGGTGAAAGGGGTTTAAACTCCTCAGCTGTGGGATCTGACAGACAAAAGGGATAGGGAAATGTTTAGTCACCATATTTATCAAGGCCCAGTTACTACTTGTCAGGAGCACTTTCTCTCCACATGCTAATTAACAAGATCCCTCAGCCCCTTACACACCCTAACCATCCCCCATCATTCCTCGACGTCAAGAGCCGACATATCAAGGCAAAAATCCATTTGCATGTAAATTCAGATCAAGGAAACCCAAACTTACATTTGTCACCTCTTAATGCCAGAGTCTGATCGTACTAAATAAACATTACACGTGGTGATATGTCTAAAATGCAATCAGTATCAATTTAACAGTGTTTGAAAAGATCAAAAACTGGTCCAAGATGGACCTACTGGAAAGGCTTCTAAAGGTTCCTCGTAGTCGGTTCCATAATATGGAGTCATTTGAGGAAAAAAAAAGGGCTGGTAGAAATATAACCTAACAAAAATGGCCACTTGAAGACAGACAGACATCAAAGTGCATATGCCAAATTGTTATGCAGTGGGGTTTTTATTGACGCTATAAGTGCTTTGGACATGGCTGTAACTACATCCACATCTGTTCATCAATATATCAAACAAAGTCTTTTTCATTGGACACAGACATTCTGGTAATTGGAACTGGGAGAAACATGGCTCGAAATTCCACACAAACTAGTGAATAAATAAAATTTCGAGGAACAAAAAAAACAACTGTACCAATCAGACAGACCGGAAATTCACTCATGACCTCAAGTCCTGTATTTTAACCTTCCAAGTTAACCTTCCATTACTATATTATAGCAAGGAATTTTTCTTGGAGTGTGTTATAGATCCAGTGAGATATATCAAACTTTAATAGAATGCAGTGGCATTAACTGTTGAAAAACTTGCCCTGTTTCCAGGGAAATGCCAGGCACGGTTCATATGCAGCAGATCACAGAACAGGGCCACTCCAGCTCGCCTGCTCCCATCAATCAAACAGCAAATGGCTCTCTTTTGACACTCCCACTATTCATTTTCCAGGGCGCCTTACGTGACCACCATCTTGAAGATAACAAGAGTGGGGGGGCATGGGTGAAAGGGATGGCTTGAAATCATTGCCAAATGTTCTCCTTTAACAATGTGTTCCAAGCACATCATCCGACAAGAACGCCGAACATATTCCAGGTGGACAGAAGTAGTGAGCAGATGAGAGAGAGAGAAAGAGAAAGAGATATTTTGATTTTGGCCATTTGAATTTTTTGTCCTTTACTATCCACTGTGGCCTTCTCTTGCCCCGATTTTCTGACACCCACCGCACCCCTCTTTCTCCTTTTCCCTCCTATGCAGGCCTGAAACAGATTTACAGCAACTGTCAAAGTCAGGGATGACAGATAAATTAATCTTCTCTTCATGAGTTTACATCCCAGGCATCTGCACTGCTGATCTGGCCTTAACAAGCGCTGGGTCTGTACAAGCTGTCTTTTAAAGTTGATGTTTTCATGGCTGGAGATGAATTGCCCTGTCATGAGAATCTATTTATACAGCAGTTAGAAGGTGGGGCTCTGGATCCAGAACAGGATGGTTTCATGGGCTGAGGTCTCCTTGAAGTATCTGTTAAAATCGGCTTCTGTCAACCCTGAGTCTGCACCAAATCCAATTCACAGCTCTGGCCTTTTTCTTTTTTCTTTTTTTTTTAAATACACAAACTGTATCGTCCTGTCTAGTGTCTGTAGCTGTGCTATATTGCTCCTGCATTTGTCAAGAGGCGAGAGCCATTCTCCTTGATTGTGGCCATTACTGAAATTGTGTTTCCTTGGTGTGCATGGTTAGGAAATGTGGCTATCCATCGATCATCAGGCTTAAGAGTGGGCTGTAACTCTGTCTAGCATGTGGATCAACCACATTATCTAACTTAAACAAACCATGCAGGCACCAAGCAGGAAGCATGTACTGAGCAAATGAGCACTAATGACAAAAAGGGCATGTAGTAGGTGCAGATAACCTTCACCACTTAAAAAGGGAGATGGATAGACCAATCTCTTAGAGCAATTTGCTTGTTCCCTGTAGCATCATCAGCTTCAACTGTTACAGAACAATATACAGACTGGAACAGAAGCATAAGACAGTTCAGGACTAAATGCATATATAAAAATTCCTGTAAGGAAAGTTATAGCAAAATGATCAATGACATTGTGGTATTAAGTTTTACAATTACAATTATTATTTTCCAAAAACAAGATGCCCTAAAGGGTTGCATCCTCTCATACTACAACAATTTTGCCAATGGTTACCATTATTTATGGCAATTATTATGTAAATATTTACCAATTATTATTTATAAGAGAATGTCACTTCATACTTTTCATCCATTTCACATAATATGATAGAATATCCAGTGGAACACATTTTTTCACTTTAGAATTTAAAATGCTCAAAAAGCTGGTTACTGAGAAATGAAGACTAAATGTTATCTTAGTCTTACGAGTGATACAAAGTGCTGACACTGGAGACTCCTTCCCCCAAAAAACAGATAAATACAGATCAATACATCTTACATCAATACATAAATACATCTTCTGACAGAAAACCTCACTATATTAACCATCTTTTTTTTTTTTTACTATACATTGATGTGGAGTGAGCAACGTGGATGTTACTGTGCAACCTGTTACTCCAGAAACAATAACATTAGAACAGGCGCATTCATTTAAACCTGTGATTCGCCTCGCAGCCCAAAATGCTCTGGGTTCTACTTCTATAGCATATATAGTCTATATATAGACAATATGCTGGTATCAACGATTTTATTCTATAGTTTACAATGTTATAGTTTACAACTCTACAGTTAAATCATAATCATACCAAACCATGGGTTTGTTTAACCCAATAAAAATGAAGGTCAAATTATTTCCTACAAGTATTCAAAAGCACAGAAAAAAAGAGACTTTGGAAGCTAAAAGTAGCTCCATAACCTAATTCAGTAATGCCGCAGGATCATACCGAGTAAAACAGTGGTGTTAAAATGACAGTACGCTCACAGTCCAGCACTCCTGAATCCAGTCAGGCTTTAAACAGCAGATGAAACAGAATCCGCGACTTTGCCATGGAGGTAGTTTGTGCTGTAATTCATCTTAAAATGGATTGCTCTGTCACCTCGACTAACACTTACTGAGAGCACCCATCAATACTTTTTGTCAAAAGCTGCACGCTAGGTAAGATGCATCATCAATCACTATTTACATAAAACGCAAAAAGCCTTTCTCCAGACGAGCCAGCGGGGAGGTTTAAAATGGCGAGCAGAGTTTTTCTAAGGACGCAGGTCAACATATGCTGACAGAGGATTAATATCTTGCGCGCACACACCCATTCTACTGCTCTGTTGCAAGTAAGTTATGTTTGAATGCTAAAAAATATGCTTACATTCAAACTGTTATAATCAGTCTGCTAAAAACATAAATGCATGCTGAACGCATGAAGCTTTTTCTTACAAGACTGACAGTTGACTTGAGAGAACATTGCATGAATAGTTGCATCAGAGTATTTCATTTCCCTCATTTCCCTCTCTCACTACAAGTTACTTAACAGTGCGAAGCACATTAACAGAAAATTAAACGTAAAAAGTCCCTGTGTTCAGTATTATATGATATAGCAGTGGGTGGATATATGAGCTAAACCATCAATATCAAATAAAAAACTGTATTGAAGCACTGAATAAAACGTGATTATTTTCCAATAACAGTATACCTTGAAGTGTTTTATTCGTCTTATATCAATTCCATTTTATATGCTAAAATTGTTCATACACTAAAGTGGCAGAAAAACTGGTATACCAGTTAATACTTGGTAGGTTCCCCACAGGGAACATTGCACAGTCCTCACGCTGATCCTGACGCTGATCTTGTTCACCCAGAGTCATTTAACAGCTGCACTGCTGTTTGAGGTTTTGCTTGTAGACATGGTACACCCTTGAAATGTTTATACGTGAAAATCCAAACTTCCCCATCTCATGAGCTCCAACTATTAAACTTTGTTGAAAATCGCAAAAATGTGATAACTTGCCATTCTCATGGTGGAAACAAATCTAAAAGCTTCCAATGCTCCAATAAGCTCCAATGACATAGATGCAATGTCAATGGCAATGATGATGACATAGGTGGCTTTCTATGTATTTATCTATGCATAGACACTAGTACCAGTTTTTCTGGTACTTCAGTATATTTAACAAATAGAATTAAGCTCATCATTGAAAACCATGAAAACACTTTTCGTTGTCCCTTTGTCTGTTAAATAAAGCAAGTGAACTGACAAATTACAGATTTAAGGTTTTACTGCATTTCTGTAAATGGGGTTTGTATCTGTAATGGGGCTTGTAATCTGTTTATTATTAGTCCAAGCCTCTGTGTATGAGCTAATACTGTAGAAAAAAAAGAATGGATTAGAATTAGCCCATTAATATCGTTTGTGTTATAATGCGCACCCTCTGACCAATCAGATTCAAGAATTCAGTGCTGTGATAAAAAAAAGTCCCTACAACATACAGCAAGATTAAAGATAATGCTAATGTGCTGTGAAGCAGTGCATTTGTGTTTTCCTAAATACCACTATAAAATACCACTATATTTTCCTAAATACCACTATGCCACTTTGATTAGACTCTTGGTGGGAAGCGAACAGGACTCAGAGTTTAAGCTGAGCCATTATGGCCCAGTTACGCTGCAGAGTGAAGGATGGCTCCCTCCGTCCTCACAGCCAGGATCAGCTCTGTGCTGTTTGGACAAGTGCAAAAATGTTAAGGGAAATGAATGATACTTTAGGTCTCTGCAGGCTCTCAAAGCCATTTAAGATTTCCTTTAAATAAGCCTCATTTGATATGAAACACACACACACACACTGCCTGTGGACTTTGGCAAAGAGCTTCAGATCTTTGTCACCCCAGAGGTAAGTGCTAACACTATTTATTACCAATGAGTGATTTCCTCTGCTTTCAAAGAGGTCCAAGATTCTCACATACACTAATCCCAAGACATCACATTCAGCACACGAGCCATGACATACGCTCACACACAAGAAAAAAAATTGAATGAACTCCTTTTTCCCCTTATATCGGTTTAACTAGTTTAGGCAAATGTGAAATAAATCTATTATCCTATAATCTCTGCAGTCATTCTCAGGAACCATATATCATCATATTTATTACAGTAATATATAATACTTCCCATGATTAACTTTCAGTGCTGAGAAATGTTTACTAAGTGTGAACATTTATTTCAGAATAGAAGTGAAAAATGCTGACCATGTATTCATATTAGCAGGAAAAAAAATACATACTTACATATACATTCATACGTACACACACACACACACACACACACACACACACACACACACACACACACACACAGACAGGCACACACACACACGCGCGCGCGCACACAGGCACAGAATTCAATTTGGAAACCATCATCTAGAGCGGAGAGGCGGACAGGAAAGTCATATTGCCATAATGCTCATATTATCAATCATCTTGACGTTTTATTGGCTTTATCACTGTACATGCCATTAAAATGATGTCTGGCTCAGATTGTCAGGGGGCAAACATTAAACAGGCCAGGATTAAAATGCACATCTCAAACAAGTCTCCATATCCCTTTCCAAAACAAGTTCCCGGCTAAAAGCACGGCGTGCGTTCGGCTTAGAGAAATCTACTGTCTAAAAGGTGTTATCAACACTTTCACTGACAAGCTGATGGCATCAGATTTACTGAGATGCAAAAATCTCTCCTCAATTTATCCCCCTCTTGTGTTCGAAAAATGACAGCAAATAAAGTGGAGAATTATGAACTCCTGGATTCCCCTAACATGTGCAGCACGCCTCATCAAAAAGTCAATGTTAAACTCTTAAGGCACTGGACTGATATGCTAATAACAGCGTTCCTCATAAGCAAACATTAATATTACCACTTGAGCTATTAAAGTCATTTTGGTGGTTCTAGAAGCTGTGAGGAAAGTAAATATCCATAATTCAACAGATCCTGACAGTTAAAAGGTTGTAAATGGACGTTTAAATGCTACCGCTGTTGCCAAGCCGGCAAGTACACCATAAAACTGAATAATTCTGCCTCACAACCCTTAATCAGAGGTATGCTAAGCAAATAGAGGAATCCACAGCTGAGGGGAAAATACATTTACATACATATTCTTTTTGGAAGAATCATAACTCATATGTCAGATAAGCTTGTGTGTCATGCCTCAATGGCATAAATATTGACAGACATAGTACATCATAAATCTAAATAAGTAGCAAAACTGCAGATAGCCAAAATCTCACATCTGTTTTTGAATATAAAGATAAATTCCAAAGGCTGAAAAGACTGATAAACACGAATCCGTCAGAACATCATGCCACACATGGAGCGTCAAATTCCTGCAACTGACTCCACGTCCGCGTCATTTCGGGCTAATTAGGATCTTATTAAAATATCTTTCCGTGAGGGTCAGTGAGATACGGCCTTATAAAACGTCTTTGTCTTTTTTGAGACTTTGAACACGCCCTTCATACTCACTCAGTGTCCACCCTTACAGTTTTATAGCATATTAAAATAATTCTATCATCCCTTTTACTGTGCAATGGGAAGAGTTCATTTCTGGCCCGAGTCGAACGCAGAGACAGACGCCCAGCTGAACAAACTCAAGGTCCTGTTTAATATCCAGATCTCCGAGACATTCGGCTAAATATAAAATGATCTATGGGCCACAGTGAATCAGATGGAGAGCTATGCTGAGTTGCATCACTCCCTAAATTCAATTCAGGAGGTTTTTCCCTTCATTGTGAGGCGCATTTTTCACATTACTCTATTATTCATTGTGCTGGGTGAAAGATGGATTCACAGTGATGGGAATAATTAATCAATTTCTCACACTCTGTTATAAAGAAGGCAGCGAATAATAATGTGAATGAACGAGGGCAGGCAACGATATTTGTCTTCATATCCAAGCATAGGAGCTACAGAAATATGCAATGTGCAACACCAACTTTTTAATCATTAAAACAACAAAAAAGTTTGCCTGATGTTCAATATACAATCACTCAAGTTTTCAATTTGACGAATAAAAACGCCAAAACCTCTGCAAGACAACAGTCCCTTCTCTAGATCTCTTTCTTCTCCATGGCATGACTCAGAGTAGACACTTCTCACGTAGAGCAGGCATGGGGAGATGATGGCACTGGATTAGGAATGCTGGACATTTTCACGATTGCAAAGGCCAGTAGGAGGCAAGAACAGGAGAGAGGGGGGGGTGTTTGAGATGTGTCCTCTGAGGGATTGAAGAGGATTCTCCCCTTCAGATGTGCTAGAGGGCTTCCCCTGAGATAATGAGAGGTCTCTCACTGGGCGAGAAACATCCACCGCAAACATCCTTAGGATAACAGGACCTCCACAGGAGCTGCAGTCAAAAAGCTTTCAGCATGGCAACAAAGGAGCATGAAGAAAAAGAACATTTCTCACAAAAGACATACCAGACCCAGGTTGGAGAGAAAGCACTGCGCTTTGTGTATTTCTTTAAAACAAAAGAAAGGGGCTGTCCGGCTTAGTGAAACAGATTAACTTCAGCTCTTATGATTCTGTAATGAGGGCTGTATTGGGACTACCGTATGTATGGTCAGTGAACTCCACACACAAATGCTCCAATGCCTTCAGCTGACTAGTTCTTATAAAGAAACTATGTCTTACAGTCTTCATGAATCGTGGAGCGCATACTAACGTTTCCTTTTTTGGAGGCTCCAAAGAGCTCGTGAGTTCTAGTTCTCACCTACAAGTGTTCAGTTTTAAAAAAAACCCTTCTAAAAGCTGACCTGTAAAAATATGCAATTCAGCACATTTGCAAGGTGCATTCTTCATGCGTTCCTGTATATGTAATAGTTTTGGGGGGTTTTTTTTGCCTGCAATGAGATCCCATTCTATGCTAAAAGACTCAAGCTTAATGGTCTTGACATAACACTAACACAGGAAGAGCTTGAGCAAACTGCAGCTAACTACCAAGCTATTATTATGGGATGTCTGTCATCTCCTACTAATTTAAACTAATATAAAGCATTTCAAAATAAATCTGATCTTCAGTTAGCCTCGTCTGGAATTTCCTTTTTCACGCCACTTGCAAATATTCCCAAGCGTAAACGATCATCACGACCGCTTACGAGCTGCCTTATGCGCTTAAGATGCCTATTTCGTCCTGGCATATTCCGTTCTGTACGGTCCAATCTGAATTGATGTAACCTACACAGGAGGCATGGAGGTGGGAATGCCTACTGCAGTCATCTATAAGGTCATTCCTAACCGAAGTCATGAAAAACATTTACTGCAAAGAGCACTTCAAAACAGACCTCATGGAAGCAACCCTGATGGACACTTTGCACTGTTATTACTCTATATGGAAAGATATTCACTCAAGATATGGGTCAAGTCAAAGTACAGAATATATATTTACTAATAGTAAATTGTCAAAAAATGGGAATAAAACATCCAAAATAACGTCACAGCAAGTGAGCTCTCCACCTAGACTGTACATTTGTACGAGTTTGCATTTTGGTCAATGACATTTCATGCAATATAAAAAGTGTCCAAGTCCAGTATTTTCCTATATAATTATTTAATAAATATGTGACATACATCACATTAATCTACAATATCTTTTTATGCGCTGTAATTTCAGTGCATCGATGTAAATTCCGTTTCTCATTTTTGCCTCCCAAAATAAAAAAAAAAGTCAGACCGTCTGACCATATCATATACAGAAATGCTAAATACAGATTTTAAATAATATGTTGGGCGTGTTTTATGTTGGAAACCTTTACGTTCCTAACAGGTAAAATGCAAAATAGGACGGCTTTAAAAGAATTCAACTCATAAATTTCCTCAGACGTGATGCGGTATGACAGACAACCTAAGGATTTTATTTTGGCGTGCTTTGAAGAACGAGTCGGCGTCGTGAAGAAGACGTCTTCTTAATGATGTAATGCCATGGTCAGTAGCACTTCCATAAATATTGAAAGAATTGTCATTTTTGAGCCTTGGTAAAGCTGGTTCCATTTCCTACATTAGTTGGTTAGACCCTAGGAAAACTTTTATTAAACTTTTTTATTAAACTTTTAAAACTTTTATTTAAAATTTTATTTAAAATTTTTTTTTTCATTAAATAATAAATTATTATTATTATTATTATTATTATTAGTTATTATTATTAT
>JAOUQY010000042.1:12939862-12951368 GCA_028566355.1 Doras micropoeus | reverse complement strand
CTCTCTCTCTCTCTCTCGCTCTCTCGCTCTCTTTCACTGGTATAAGTGTACTCTGTGTATATCTTGCAGTTAACTGTAAATGAAACCCAGATGGTCCAGACTGGATTACAATGTAAAACAAAAGCCTCTGATCATGTGACCATCATAACTGCCAACTGAGCAAGAGAGATGGAAGGCCAATAAAGAGAAGGGAAAAAGGGGGGAAATGTACCAGGGGGCAACAGGTGGGGGTGGAGAGGTGCTTCCAGGGCTAGTTTTCTCATGAATGGCAATGCTAGTAGCTAAGGCTTTAAATGGTAAGGTTAAGTATGCCGGCATCCAGAACAGGGACAAAGCGTTGCTCCCCTGCTGACATGTCAATTCAATTTAAGCAGCGCTCTGCTTGTCAGGGTGAAGTGAGGGGAGGGCTGGAGGCTCAGTGCTTCACAAGGCTTGCTGACAGAGCCTGGATCCTAGGAAAAAATTCCTGGTAGGATTTTCGACAAAACCACTTGACATTGGACTTCCTTCCCTAGGCTTACCGGTGTCTTTTGATGCTTGGTCCACTTAAATAAAAGTAGAGACTTATCCACGAGTGCAACGAGACAACTGTGGTTGTGCTTTTGTGGCAAGAAACAAAAAAAAAGCAAGAGTAACTTGTTGCTGCCATGTTATGGTGTGCAGCCTCATATTATCATTCCACTGCTGGAGTGCAACCAAAACAAATTCAGTTTCCCTGGACTTGCTTGCACATCAAGGTCCTCCTCAGCGCCAAATTATTCACCTTCCTGACAATGATAAAACTGCTGCCTTTCTGCCAGCTGCTCTCTTCAGCCTCACTCTGCTCTCTCATCTCTCCTCAGTTTGGAGTGGCCTGTCTCTCTGGCGTATGACAGCATTAACGAGCATTGGCTGAAAAGCCTTCGTTCCCAGCAGAGGCTGCAGCGAGAGGAAATGCAGGTGTTTTTGGACAGGTAC
Source organism: Doras micropoeus (assembly GCA_028566355.1). NCBI lineage: Eukaryota > Metazoa > Chordata > Actinopteri > Siluriformes > Doradidae > Doras > Doras micropoeus. The sequence continues at coordinate 12,950,411 of JAOUQY010000042.1, read as the reverse complement.
AGAGCATCGTGTGCTGCTTCCACAGAGGCCGACGTGGGTAACAGGGACCTGAGGGAGGCATGGGGAAGAGCTCATTCACTTGCACGCATGAGTATGGTGCAAAGATTGCAGGACCCTCTGCTGGAGATCTGCAAATGCGTCTGGGGTTGATTATTTCTTCTTATAGATTTCAGTTTTCGGTATAAATATACAACTAGATTAATCAAACTTCAATATCAGAATAAAAGAATGAATCAAAATGGGATTGATAATCCTGCCAAAAATGTTTGGTATGCAGATTTCTTTTGTCACATAAGTAGCACGTCTATTTAATTCGCTTTAACCTGAAAAGAACACATTTCCATCATTCTAAAAGAATCCAAACATATAGCATGCCAAGAAAGGGCTTAAGCTCTTTTAAATAGTTCTCTGAGCCATTCTGTCAGCCATGAAGTTAATTTAGTTCCATCCAAAGCATTATAACACTAGCTCAGCATGGGAGCAAGCGCCTTTTAAAAGATCTCACCTATTACTAATGAAGCAATTGTTTCTTATTGTGCTGCACAGGCTTGAAAAAGACACAAAAGTATTTTGTAGTGTCAGGGGACCTTTACGTTTTTCTTCTTTTCTTTTTTTGCATTGAGCTTCCTGCATAGCACAGGGACTGAAACACAGACAAACATGAGAAGTGTGTGTCAGGAAGAAAACAGCATCCAAAATGATTCCAATAAACAAAACTTATGACACTGACATTCCCGAAACAACGCGATTACACAATAATAAATGCAATTCCGAAATAATAAATGTGTATACACTTACACACAGGTGGAATCAGAGCACATCCATCATTTAGACATTTAGGGATCACTTAAGAGAGCTATGTTGGATTAAACAAGTAATGAAGTGTTAATTACCGAGGGTTCCTATTATTCGTAATTATTCATATGCAGCAAAATATCAAACAGTGTACTGTTTGTGGTGATTATTATTATTATTATTATTATTATTATTATTAGAAAGTAATTAATGCAACACAACAGTTGGTGTATTTTCAAGGTTTATAATATTTGATTTGCATTGTAAGCATTGTACTAATTATATTATTAATAATAGATCCCTTGAAATAACTGTACACCACTGAAGAGATAGAGTGAGAGGGAGAGAGAGAGAGAGAGAGAGAGAGAGAGAGAGAGAGATTGAGAATGGGCTTTTGTTTGTAGCCCAGCGGTACAGACCCCAGTACTGCTACATTCAAGGTGAGAATTGTTTTTGTTCTCACAATTCACACCGCATATTTTCTCTCCCAGCTCTGAAGCCAAACATTAGCTGAGGTGTTCTTCACAGTGCCGAATAAGTGTGTGGTACATGTGTGAGTGAGCCGGTTTTGCATAGGGAAGCACTCTCCAAGGCTGCAGAGGTGTTTAAAATCCCATTTGGCTCACTAAATAGACAAAACCTGAGGATTTTGCTCTGCTGCTTTCCCTCTTCCCTTTACTGCTTCCCGCCATTGATCAGAGGAAACAGGAAGTGCAATGGCTGTGCACTCAGGCAGTTCCCACTGGAATAATAATCAGACTCCATTTTCTCTGCTTGCTCCCAACAGTACAGATAACTCCCCGAGCTACACCCTGCACTAGATTGTGTGTACGTACACTATGACCTGCTGTGGTCAGCACACAGCCTCCTGTGCTGCACAACAGAAAACACTACAGCGCCTTCACGGAGTTAAAAACAGTCATAAGCTTATCTAGATATTATCTATGCATCTATGGCATTACCTGGAGGGGCCATATGTGAGGACACAAAAGTCTGAATCAGTTGGACAGGACATTAAACGGACTTTACCCTGCCAGCTACCTTATACGTACCTAATACAAAGTCAGTGTTATGTCCGATTGAGCCCATGTGTGATTAGACTGGGTTAGTGTCTAGACAATTCACAGGGAGTGAGTAGGAGTGTTTATGACATTTCAAAACCAGAAGAACGTAAACATCCGAGGCTGAAGAAGTGGGTCATTTATACGGAGATGCCAACAAAAATGTATAACTGGTGAGACAATGAGATTCGGGAAAGTCTGTCAGTAAGGGCTGACAGAGAAATCACCAGATAAATTCAAATTCAATGTGCTGAATATAAAATGTAAAAGAATACATGTCTAATTTGCATTTTGAAAGCACTTAAAAAAAAAAAACATTTTCACTGTTTAATCAAAGAAGTGTTTTCCGTCATCTATGACACAGCCCACATAACTGAGCCTTAGGCTACTGCTCTTTTTTCAGCCCCAAATGAATGGGAGTACACTCAAATGGTTTGGTGTCATTTTTATCTCCCTACAACACATTTCTAACTTGAGAACCTTTAAAGTTGTCTTATACGTATGTACTTTTCCGACCACAAGGGGGCCTACTGCATGACTGTCAGGCCCAGTGACCCGCTGTGCTTTTTCGGGGGGGGGGGCACATACTTTGAGGGGCCCCTTGGTGGTTTGGGAACCCTAAGTGACTGCTTACACCTTTTATAACAAGAAGCAGCCCTGAATACAAATATACAAAAGACAACTAAGTGCAAGAACACTTCACATATTCAAGCTGCGTTGCACATATAATTTTTTTTTAACCAGAATTTTGGGCCTGGTGTTGAAATGAAAGTAGTGGACTTTAAAATTGAAGCTGACAAGCACCAATAAATCAAGGTAAATCACAAATCAATAACAAATACATGCTAAATTATGACTAATGGCATAGCAGTCATAAACTAACACCAACGCAACTCAGCAGGCCATTAATTTCGTGGCAATGCAAAATAAACAGACACATTTCTTTCACAGCCCTAATAAATTTCCCCCAAAAACTCAAAGAACCATCCATCTGCTTCCAATAATTTTTAATTTCCCTTTCTGTCCCATTCCCATTAGGTATTCCACTGAGATATTTGTGAAATTCTTTCATTTACCTCCTCCCATCTGCATTCAATTACCATATTCCCAAACAGGGTACGGATTTGCTCTGCACTCCCTCCACTACACCCACCGCCCCACCTGTACCTTAAGCAAACGTTATGCATGTTTTATTATCTGTGAGAGGCCATGAGTCATTCCTGCTCAATTGCACACTGGCGCTGGAGCTGGACAGGAATCTGGTTTTGATGGTTTTTGGCTTGGGCAGAAAACACCTGCACCTATTCTCTGAGCTGATCTATTAGCCTGGTAAATGGTGGAGCAGATGTTCTCAGATCAGCAGGGACTCCAGGCATGTCTTTATGACTGCTTCCCGTGTTAACCCGCAGCCGCTGAACCCAGAACAGAGAACAATTATAGCCGTGCTGAACTTTCCCTGTAAATCATATTTTCATAAAGGGAGTCCAAAGGGGGTAATCAATAACCTTTAAAACCATGAGCTTGTTCCCCTGGCTGCTGGGTATCTGCACTGCAAAAGCAACTCTTTCCACTTTTCTTAATTTGCCTCAGTATAAACTTTCAAAATCTAGTCATGCATGAGATTATGTCAAGAGTGAATCTGTAATAAAAGTCCAACGATTAGACAGAAACGGAAGTTTCCCGATGGCCGCGCTTCGCTCAGCAGGCTTTAGTAGCATGGGCTGAAATTTAAATGCAAGTCCTTAAGCGAACACAAGCACAGCGCTCTCGGATTAACCCAGTCCATGTCCCGCATACCTCTGCCGCTTCTCCACCAGGCTCCCAGGTCATCCACTATTAAAATGGTTGCATTGTATCTCATGACAAATGCACTGGCAGGCTTAACAACGTGATCTGACAACTAGCGCTCCACAGACGTTTTCAGCCAAATGCTTACAAAAGATCTTTTCTTTAAGTATACAGACTCTTGCCTTGAGTACCCTGTAACAACAACATTAAGATCACTCACTTCTACACAGTTTGCCCTTTCTTGAGAATCGGAAGTTTGACAAACAAAGGGATGGTCTGTGACACACGTTCCCATGTCCACTATTAATAACTTTCTGGTTTATGGCACAGTCAGTTGTGCAGATCTTAAAGACTGACAGAACGTGTTGTCACTGGTGTTTTCAAGGAATGCAACACTAAACAGTGAGGTCAAAATGGATCTCTGAGAGCTATCAATAGCAGCAGCATATGACTGTGACTTTCACTAACCCTGCTTGCCTGCTCTGTCTTTAAAAAATAGCACCCCCACAGGTTCACTTGGGCATTGTCACAGCCAGACAGCATGCAGCAATACTGATATTACTAAAGAGACTCAAATGTACAGGTAGCTGTCTTATTTAACTCTTTAAATTACAGCATGCATGTAAAAAAATGCTTCACACTTCACTGTGTCAGTGCCACGTAAGAGCTCACTACTAATGTCACTTTTGCATTTTTAAAAAAAAGAAGAATAAGCAAGCATTGATGCTATACAGCTCCAAGGACCCCAGTTTTAATCCTGACCTTAGGACTCAACGTCTGTGTAGTGTACCGCACACCCTTCCCCTTTTCCACATTCCTCCAGGTTCTCTGGTTTCCTCCCAAAACATTCTGCTAGGTGGATTGGCTACACTATACTGCCTTTAGGTGCCCTACAATGGACTGGACTGGGACCTCAGTGTTCCCGGGATAGTCTACAGATAGTCACCAGAATAGAGCAGTTACTGAACGATGATGAGAACTATTCTTGTATATACTGAACTTAATTAAGCCTGAGGAGGAGGTGTTTGTCAAGTGAAATAATGTGTGCAACATAATAACTACAAAAGGCACTGGGCTACAGAACAATTTATTTTACATTTTACAGTAAGTGCTTTACAGAACCATCTTCACCTGACCCCTGAAATCCAAGCAAGCTTTTTCTGGCTTCTTTTTCTCCAACCCAAATGTATGTTAATCATGAAAATTATCTTCCTATTGATTTGCTATAAGTTTATGGCTTTCTGTTTCATTACATTGCTCTGCCTCATGCTGGACTAAGATAAAGCTTTTCTGATGGCAAAATCACTCCTTATCACTGATTAACCAGACATTGTAATAAAATGATACACAATTTCTGTTTGGCCCTCAGCTTTGCCTTGTGAAAAAACACAAAGTTTCAACTTCCATATCATATTTCTCTCTGTGCCCAAACATCCGTAATGACCGTAGCAGCTGGAGTAACTGACACTCTCTGCAGTTATACAATATATACAACAGAACAGTTATACAGCATAGTACAATAATATATCTAAAATTTCTGAATACATGATGCAATGTTCATGATGCAACGATACACAATAACTGGGCTTTGCCTTTTCTGTGACTGCTGGGGAAAGTCAGCAGATGTTTCAGGAAAAGATTCTTCTAAGGGTTTTCCAGCTGGGTGCAATATAATTATAACTGACAATCACCCTTGTCAAAACACATTAGACAATGAACTCTGTGAACTGGTCAGCCTGGTCAGAATTCTCAACTGATCAGCCATCCTTAAATATTGTGATAAATATTGAGTAGGAGTTAGCTTCCTCTCCAGCCCCAAATTTGAAAGAAGATTCAATTCTATCACTACTCTTTTCTCTCTGCTGTACAGATTAAGATATTTGGAGTGTATCCCCAGCAGTGCCTTCAGCCCCATCAAGGGCACTAATCCAAAGCCCTGGCATTCCTCTCTGCTTTGTGGGGCACTTAGTTCCCAGAGGTGTGGAGGCCTAGCTGTCAGAGCCACTACAAAACGGATGGGTGGAAAGTTGAGCCCAGTAGGCTCATGTGTGAGCAGTCCATGTAGTGCAATGGAAAAACACAACCATATTCATGCCTCTTTATGTTCCCCTAAGAGTGCTCACATTCTGCTGCTAAGTGCTGGTCTATGTGAGGCCAAGTATGTGTGAAAGGCTAATAGGTTTTTGGTCCTGATATGAGAAGCTGAACCTGTTTGAAAGCCTTCCATGGCAGTCATCAGAATAGCTCTTTTGAGAAATGACATTCTCCAAAGACAGTTACTGCTGCCCCAGCGTAATTGTATGAGTATTATATTCATATGAGAAATCCATGTTATAGTGGCTTTACTCCCAGTTCTGCTGCTTATTGAAGGCAAGGTCAGACTGGAGGTAGAAATGGGATGTTTAATCTCCTAAATACAGCACTAATCAAACGTGATTAATATTCAATAAAGTCGGATTGTTTGTGAGTTTGCTGATGTCACATGCTTTTCCTATTTATTACTTCTACTTGGAAAACGGCAGGCAGCAGCTGAATGTTAATGCAGTCCAGAGCTGATAAAGATATATGAGCTCTCAGATTTGTTTTTCCTATTGGCCAAGCATCTGGAAGGAATGGATAGCCCAGAGTTCCTTGAGTGAAACATAACCTCTTAATCACAGGTGAATTAAGCCAGACCAAAGACAGCATACTCGGCACTGATGAAGAAAATAACAAAATACTAACCCCTTCTTTGATATTTAAAGCCTAACTGGGGTCATTTACCACACCCAAAGGTTAAACACACTTATCTCTTATCTAAAGTATCAGTTAAAATAGTATTTAGTAAGGAGCAGTCAACGTGAGTCTAGAAAGACTCTTGTGCATGCCTCGCACTAGATCCTGTTGCCCCTCTGCATGTCTCAAGCTGCCAACATGACAGCTCCACCTGGCCACAGCAGACAGCCAGCTGGCCTGGCTTATGATTTACGGCCTGCGTAAACTTACTCAGTAGGACCGCCGACACATTTGTGCATTCACTCACACATCGAAGTGTTACATGATGCTAAGAGGCATTAATACCAAGGGTCCACTGAGACTGAGTGACAGCAGGAAAATGTTTAGAGCCATACTTATCGCTTTTCAAAAGTGAGCTCCTTGTCCATCTGGATGACTATGGAAATCAGTGAAGCAGATTTATGAAGTACGCAGGAAATTACACCAACCTGGCTCTTAGATCTGCATTGCTTTCTGATGCTATCGGCCCATAAAATGCATAATCCTCTGGAGTATTTTGATACCTCATGCAATTTTTTAAGGCTAGTGTATTCATCTTTGGGCATGCAAAATTCTGTTCAAGGAAACTCTTTTTTAAAGGCAGTATGCTCTCTATTTTTTTTTTTACAGTTACAAGGTCTTCCACTTAAATATTAATAATGCTACAAACCACATATTACTCTCAACCCTGCAGTCAACCATAAGACCTAGTTTGTTGCAGGATTGCGAGTATGTCCATAGCAATGGCGCTATCTCTCTTATGCACAGTGGTGTTATACATGCAAACTGTGAAATGACAAAATAAACCTGTCTGCTTGAAATATGATACCTATAAAGAGAACGAATGAATTTCCGCAAAGGGCAGTGTTGAGGCTTTAGCTGCAACTAATACTAATACTTGTGTTATTGAGGTTAATTTCGAGCACGTCCATTTCTGAGCACACACTTTAGCTGAATGCACCACGTTTATGAATTATTAATTGTTCTTTTTTTTTCCCCATGTTTAAGCAAGGAGAATTTATATCTGTGAAGTGTTACAAGACGAGAAATGTAGCCACGTTTTCTCAGGCAGTTTCTATCCTGAAGGCTTTGGGGTTAGAATCGAGTAAATAAAACCACCAGACCACTGAACTGCTTCAGAGGCACTCGTACATCAGAGATCCTCCATCTTCACCAGCACTTTTATTTTCCCCATTATATCCATGTTAATGAATCGCTCTTACCAGCAGAGCTAATATATAGGGGCTGTGCATCCCAACAACAGATAAAAAGAGACAGGCATTATCACTTTGGACGCCTGTTAATTTGAGTGTGCTGGATGGTCTGTGAAGTAGGAGATAAATAGGAGTCAGTTCTCAACAATGTCATTTATTTAGTGTGGCAAAATGGAGGCTGGGGAAACTTCACAGGGTTGTTAGCATTCCGCTTGGAGCTCTCAGGTAAGTTTTTCTGTGCTGCGGGGCATGCTATATGCCCAGATCTAATTAATTTCCATAGCCATTCATATTACTCTTCTATGTAAGTGCCAAGTTTTCTAATTGCATTCATCACCAAGGCCGACTTAAGTTCTTGTAGTATATTTATTACCATGCTAACTGCTACTAAATTATTAAACCTAATGATGTGAGCACCAAAAATATGTTGTCCTTTATTTTCTCTACAGAGAATCAATGTTATGCATTAGCAATATAAATTAAGTAATACTTTACCTAGGCATGTTGCTGCTTTCGAAGCATTAGCTTAGTAAGATGTATTCTCGCAGCTGAGCACCCCCAAGGCTACTTGGAGAAAGGATGATATAGTTGATTCTAATGAAAGAGCTTGCAACTGGTAATGGCTTAAATGAAGCATTTGCGCTAAAGGAAATCTGTCTGGGAGATCTGGCCAAAGTGGCATTATTCAGTGGCAAAAGACGTGTGATGTCAGCAGTAATAAATTAGCCTGACACTCATTCTTTATAATACATTTTTTTTATGATTAACCGTTACACATTGTATTATTTGAAAGCTAAATTCATTATCTTATATAATGTTTACACTGAAGATGCCTGTTAATGTAAAGTCTTTATTTAAAAACATATTTTACATATTTAAGCACTTTACTATACCTGAACGGCTTCAAATATTTCAGTATTTTAATATCGTTCTATTTAAATATCACCATCGTAAATCCATAAGCAATTTCAGGACAAATATACAGTCTAGAACCTTTTTTATCAGGTTGCAAGTAATTCAAGCTAAAATCCCTGTAATATTGAATGCCATAAAATCTGCTTCATTTCATTTCATCTACTGTTTTTCTCTGGCTGAAGACTGTATATCTCTGTGTATCATATCGATTTAAATTTCTGTGAACATCTTCCTAAGAACAGATAGGGTGAAGAAAATGGCTCCTCTGAGTGGCTACATGCTTATAGTGATTGGTAGTCTCATCTGCCGAATCCATTGCATTAGTATCTGCTCCGGCAATCTCAAAATGGCCTCTGCTACACTCTCAGGCCAAAGAGCACTCACTCGAAGGGAAGATAAACTAAGATTACTCCTCTATCCCATTCCAAAAGTGCCATCCATCACTGGGCCCTCCATGTGACTTCAATTACATTAACGAGCTTAATGTTGGTGTTAAAACACAGTTAAGGACAGACCAGGGGCCACGGCTGAGCAAGGTGTCTATGACTAATGACTAGGCTGTCTTAAAGACACAAAAGGAAATTCCTTTTGGTAAGGTAGATATTTAGGAAGAGTTAAGATAATGTCTGGGTTTTTTTTTTTTAATTCTCATCTCATGATCTCTGTTTCGCAATCACTAATTGTGTGATTCTTCTTGTCTACTTCAACTTATTCCAGACAGGTTATTTCAGCTTGTTATAGGGAAAGCATTTATCCACTTGGAATTATTACTTTGCAAGGCCCTCCCACAGGAAAATAAACAGTAATGAATCTTTTAGAGTTATGGTGTAGCCTTTCCTCATTAGATGGCCAATCGACTGAGGGAGAGAAAGCCCCAATTCTAGCTTTTATTGAGTGTAAAGGAGAGCTAGACTGACATTTACATCTCCTGGTTCTTCATGACTGGCTGGCTGGGAAATCGGCCCATAGATCTCTCTTTTGAGGACAGGAAGCTAAAGCAAAAACTCTAGGCCCTGACTTAAAATTCCAGTAAGAGGTTCTCTAAGAAGAGATTCTACTATAATAACTGAGTATATTTTAATTATATTGAAATGTGCTAATGGAGATAAGGATTTCATTGCCAGGTTTTTATATATAGGTGTTTATAAATAGTTTAGACATCCAATGTTAATGTATATAACACAGCCTGTTTATTAGGATAAGCCATCCTCATACTATACAATTCACAGTTGTAAGGGCAAGCACTAAAATGGTAAGAACTAGTACAGCAGTAAGCTTTCAGATTGCAGATCTATTGGTAAGTAAAATATCTGCAACGACGCAGCGGGTTAGCCAAATATTACCACAGAGTAATTTATGAAAATTACTTATTTACTTTTGGTCTGCTTTCTTCAAAAAATGCAGTTGCTCTTAAGTTCTACTTGTGTGCAGTTATTTAATATTCTTTCCCTCAGAAGACTTATTTACCAGTACAACAAAATGTGGTCATTGGGCATGCAGCAATAGAGCACTCCTGTGATCTTTGCTGACAGTGCTAGTGTAGTGCTTCGAACATTCATAACCTAGCAGTGTCCCTTCACTACTGCGGTGCCTGGTCCTACAGAGTGCTTTGCATACATCTGTTGGGTTGCTTTTTTTTTCATTTTCTACAGCAATTACACTTTCACTCTCACAGACAGACGAGGCATCCCGATGCCTTAACAATGTCACAGAGGAACTCCTGCCTCCAAACCGTGGTTCCAATTACGCCTGAAATATGATAACTGCTGGGCTCATTATTGTGTGATCCAAAAGTAAGAGCAGACACAGAAACTGAAGGTTAAGCCTGGCTTTCAGGAGTGATGGCTGCTGTGTGAGGACTTGTGCTTGCACAGCAGAAAAACAGTCCGATGATGAGGGACAGAGAGGCATCATCACAAGATAATAAATAAGTCCCCTAAGATGGATCTCTGTCTTGGGGCTATATATTAAACTACTCACAAATACTACAGAAATGATCAGTGTCTTGCAGAATGGGTAGGC
>JAOUQY010000042.1:12856881-12874745 GCA_028566355.1 Doras micropoeus | reverse complement strand
TAAAATTAGAATGAAACTGAGTGCAGTCTGTATTGCGGTTACAGAACGTTTCCAGAGAATTTGGATAATTCAGACATCTGTGAAGGCAAAGTGCTTCTGAGGCTATAGGATGTGAAACCAGTTGATTTTCAAAATCAGTTGTTGTTGTCAAGTCTCGACCTTCATTACATGGTGTTACAAATTTCCAGGAGTGTAGATGAGAGACACAGTTTTAAAATGATTAGACATTCCCTCCATAAAAACAAGCTGTTTTGAAAGTTTACACAAAATAAGCTATTCCTCCAAGAAACCGATGAGATGCTACTTATGGACTTTACCTCGCTTCAGCGGAGCTTCGGTTATGTTTGCATGTTGCAGCCTGCTTTGAACAAAATCAAACAGTTCATGCAATCGGCACAGCTGGGAGCTGCATACAAGGAGAAACCCACTGTACACCGAAGTACCAGAAAAACCGGTATACCAGTTAATACTTGGTAGGTCCCCCACGAGATCTTACTTTATATACGTGCTGGCAGATGCAACCAATGGCATGCACAGGTGGCATTTCTATGTATTTTGCAAAGGCTCCAATACCAGTTTTCTGGTACTTCAGTGTATATTATAGTTGCTGGTCAGGGCCTTTTTTAAACATTTTTATTCATAGCCTCTCCATGTTTGTGGATGTCTTTATGGGTGGGGATTCATTGTGGAGGATGTTTTTTGAGAGTGTTTTTGACACCTGTACCTGCATGATTTCATGCATTATGCTGCTATCACATTACTGGCTGATGTTCTCATGAAAGTTGAAAGTTCTCATCCCTGTTAAGGCCAGAAAAAGGCCAATCAAAAAAAGGTCCCTTTGAGGGTTTTTGTTACTTGAAGTCTCATGCAGCTACTAAACGTAAATGTAGATTTGTCAGTATGACGCACATGTCCCAAAGCTGCCGTGAATGCGAATGCAGTGCTCCCTGTGAAGTTCAACAGCTTTTGGAGCAACTTAAATAGACACCAGCTGTTGGTTTCATCAAGGTTTTTATTTTATTGCTCCATTTAATCTCCCCTTAAAAACACGAAACAACATCACTTACATCTCAATTAAGAAACTTAAAGTCAACCTCTTAAAAGCGTAATAATACTGAGAGAAAAAAAATGTACAGTTACATAAAATACAAAACTATACATGTAAATTACAGTCTTTTCAGTTTCACAAAACCATATTAAGCTACTGAGAAAGCCACGGCAATGTGTTTAAATCAGGTCCACTGCTTCTCTGTTTGGACACAGTGCTTGTGAAAGGCCTGGATGACATTTAGAAGCCACATGGAAACCGAGGAAATGGATCTTCCAAGACAGAAGTGACGGTTTCAGTTCTTTAGGCGGTGTTGTGTCAAAAGCAACCACCGCTTGATAGGAGCAGTACAGAGTGTGGCAAAAAAAATAAAAAATGTCTCATCTGCAACAATGTGTAGGTTTACTTCATTTTATTTGGTTGTTTTACAGTCTATATACTCAAATATGGGAAATCGAACAAAAACGAAACATCAATATTTCATTAAAAACATTATGAAAAACTACTTTTACTATTCAAAGAAAAAAATCACAGAGAGAAGAATGGATAAGAGAGGGCTAGGAAGCAGTCGTGTTGACCACATTCAAGTCGATTCAGTAGTAAGAAATTGCAGTTTGCAAGAAACACTTTCTAAGCATGTGTCACCTGTGTGTGTTAGTAAGCGGGACTGCTTTGATCACATGATCATCAGATATCAACTACTAGTAACCTGCAGCGATGAAGAGTCAAGAGACAAACAATACAACTACCGCAACAGATCAATGCTAAACAAAGCAGACGCAGTGCAGCAATTCAGCAACACCTGACAAGGCATACGCAGAATTACAATGCAGACATTTTTCCAAAATCATACCTCATCCAAAAAAAAAAAATTAGTTTGAACTCGATTCCATAATTTGTCAGCGGTCCCACACTGACTTAAAGGAGCCAGCTCCTATTTATCTAACAAAAAAAAACATTTGTACGCCGATTTCTACACCACAAAGTAAAATGGACCAAATCATAAAGGTCGCCAGGCTGCACTTGTGTAAAACTGCGCTGGGTAGGATTTACAAGCTTGTAAAGGACATTCCCACAGTCATCATGTAGCAAAGCAGTAGATGGTCGAGATCCCCTCCGCAGTACCAAGAGAAGGGTTCAAGGATCTAAGAACAATATTCTATTAGTTGTGCAACATCGAACCTGTAGTGTTATTTGCATAAACTGTGAAAAACTCTATGTCAAACCTGGAAAAGGACTGCAAGAATGATCCCGTCAGCAAACTGTAATTGCACTTTTCATGTTGCTCAAATTGCACCAAGCTTTCATGGTACATTAAAATCGGTGTAACAAAATGTAAAATGTGACTTGTGCCACTAGATGGCAGGCGTATGCTCCGATTTCAGTTTCGCCCTGACATTCTAATGCGATAAGGGAGATAAACGGGATTCTGTTGTATCAAAAACACTTACTGCATGAGGAAATGATGCAAGTCACAGTTAACGTGGAAATTTCCCAACGTTTATAACTGTAACAATCTTACAACATTCTGTATGTTTTGTTTTTTCAAGAGAAGGAATGACAGAATATATTTTACGGACAACATGCGACAAATTCTACTGGAAACGCAGATCTCTCCTAGATTAACCAATTTACTGTCTTTAAAAAAAAAATGTTGTGCATGCTGAAATTATATTTTAAATATGCATGATGAACTGCAATGACAAAAGGAATAAAGCGAAGTGATTTACGTATGCCTAGTGTAAAAGTGTGTATGGTTCTACCAACAAAAAGAAACTCTATGAAACCATGCATAAAAAAAACTGTCCTGCTGGATTAGAAAAATAAGGTACTCTTTATCTAAGACCAAACTAATTGAATTCTCAGGGAAAGTGGTCCAAAGAAAGATTAAATATAAAGAGTCACTCAAGTATAGAAAACACAACTCGTCTAGAAAGGTGTTGCGACGTTGCAAGGAATTTAATCTCTGCAGGAAAATGTCCTCTAACTGCTAATGGATGAGATTTTAGAAATCATCTACGTTTTAGAGCCCTCAGAAGGAAGGGCTGATAACCTCAACAGAAACCATAGCATAGCTCGCGGTCAGCGGATTCTCGACGGGCCGGGCGCAAGTTACAGCACCAAGTGCAGCAACGTGCTAAAAACTCCGCAGGCGGCTTTAAGTGGCTCTAGCCCTTGGTAGATAATCATTAATTTAATCTTGAATGTGTCACCTTTAGAATAAGTTAAATATCAGATAAAAAAAACAAAAAGATTGATCAACTCAGAAAACATTTTCTTTTCTTTTCATTTTTTTTTTTTTATGAAAGATGGCATGGCCACTCAAAAAAAAAAAAAAAAACACAACACATCCATTTTCCCTTATAACTCCAAAGATTTCCTGTTTTTACATACAATGTTTGTGTGGAAATAAAAACTGTCATATAAAATGTGAGGAAAAACTTCTCAGAACTTCAAGCTTCTTTTTTTTCTCGTGTATATATAAATGTATAGGTATTAAATCAACTGAGCCGTAAAAGAGGGAACTAAAAAGTGCTTAAATGCATTGTTAAGGACTCCATTAGAACCAGCGCAGAGACACATACTCACGCACGGTGAGCACAGATGCACACAGTTCGAGTGGTGCTTCACACATCTTGGACAAGAGCAGCACAATGGCAGTAGTTGGATCTGGTGCACACCGACTCATAATGGCTAGCCAATGACTTACAGGAACAGAACAGACAAAACAAAGAAAAACACCTAAAAACAGAAGGATTCCGTCTCAGTTACTCTGCCGAGTGCTGTGTGGTGCCACCTGTGCCCTGGCAGGAGGCAAAGCATCATCTGGTCCCGTGGAGCTGGGCTGTGGATGCACTGCTTACATGTGCAGTATCTCCATGCTGTAGTCCTCAGTCTCTGTGTACTGTGAAGAGTTTGTGTCTGACTGGGCTGGCCCAAAACCCTCCTTATTTTCCAAGTATGGCTCCATAAGTAAAGGTTTATCGAAAATGGGTTTTTTATAGGTCTCTGGTCGATTTTGCACATATATCACTCTGTTGTAAGCCTTAAGTCTCCTCCACAGCTGGATATAGACTTTGCATTGCACATACATGAAAACCAGTCCGCCGGTGAAGCCAATGGCCACCACCACAAGCTTGGTCCAGAAAGGCCACTCCAGAATGCCTGCAGAAGACAGGAACAGATCTTCATCATCACAGCACCAAATCAATTTAACGTCTCAAAGTATTATAATCATATAATTTTTTTTTTACCAACTTAATTACATTATACTTGTTAATCATTTCAGGTTATTTTGGAAAGAAAAAACATATTGAAGTTCATTCATACATTCATTCCAGGACCAGCCATATGCTCCCACACAAACACAAAATGGCTATTACTACAAACGCCACATCATTTCTGTGCAGAGATACAGTATGTTACATCAGTTACAGTGGTCTAGCTATGGGGTGGACACAGGAGAAGCTATGACACTGGATCCACAGACAAGATCTTCCAGTAAGGAATCCTGATTTTCCACATACAGGCTTTCTTATTTCAATCCATTCTTGTGCGACTGTGAATTTGAAAAGCAACAATTAGCTATTCCTGACTCCTAGACATGGCAAGGAAGCCCATATCACTGTCTTTTACTGTTCTAATACAGTCTTCTAATGCAGTTTTCTATCTTTCCACAGACAGCTGATTTCCTTCAAAGTGACAAATGATCCATCAGACGCAGTGGCGTCTTTCCCGAAGAATTACCACGGCAGGATAAGGTTCATGGCTTCATTGTGCCTTTGACAAGGCAATATATTCAAATCAATAATGTTCACATTCATTCCAAGCATGTCACCTTCCCATTTGCAGTAATCACTAATCAGATTGGGAAGGGACTGTAATGTGGTAAATCATTATTGTCTACTGTGAGCTAACACACAGGGTATTCGTGAACTTGGGATCTAATACTGTACTGTTATGGGAGGCGTTGTAAATTAGACCAGGATGTAGCTTTAGTGTTCCTGATATGGCGAGCAGGAATAGAGCAAATAGATAGGGGTTAGTCCCGAAGATACGTAGATCTCCTGAAAGAGACCGGGCTATAAGCTGAGACGGACATACTCCTGGACATCTGTTGCTTTTTTATTGTTGCCGAGGCAACTTAAACTTTATTTACATCATACCAGTATTTTATCATTTGAAACGAATTTAGTCAAGAGGTGTTTGTCTTTGAATGATATGTTTTTAAATAAGTTATCATTATTTCAGATCAAAGCTGCATGTTCCTGACGATACAGTACTCATGTATCGGATGTGAATCAGTCTGGACGGTGGCTGGACTGCAGTAAAGGGCTATACTCCCACGGTGCTGGAAATTCCCTTTTACCATTATAGTCAAAGCATACAGGTGAATATTACATAAGGTGAATATTATTCATATTTCAAAAACCAATTTACACGTAAGGCTCAGAATGATGGGAGAATCTCTAGCAGGCAGAGTGTTGAAGGGAGGGGAGGGGAGAGGAGAGGGGCGAGAGAGTCAGACATTTGAGCAGAAAGGAGGGTGGATCAGGCAGAGCGGAAGAAAGCAAACGTCTGAGCAGAAAATAGGAGGAAGAATTAGAAATGTAGATATGAGGAGAAAAGATACATCAGATGTTAAAGGAGAAAGCATTTACCTGGTATTCTCCTGGCTGCGTGGTTAAAAAGAGTTTATTACTATTTTACTACAGGTGGAAGCACGAGGCATGAGAAAGTGGGGAGGGTTACTGTAGTCTAATGTCACTTACATTACATATTTATGTTTACCAATCTATAACACATCCTACACATATTCAAAAATGATAATGGATGTTTATCTTTCAGGTATAAATGAGCATCATTCCTAGTCTAATTTGAGAAGAAGACAGCTGTTTATACACTGGTTAGAAGAAGGATGTTATTAGCATGCTGTTAATTGTCCTCTCACTAACAGGAACACTTCAGTGGGAACAAAATGAACCTACGGTAAAAAAAATCTCTAAATAGAGCAGAACAATGTGGCATGTTGGTGAGGCAGGTTAGGGAGGGGAGGGTGAGCTGGTAGAGGCAGCTGACCTTGTTTGATCTCCTCTGCAGTGCGGTCGATCAGGACGTACAGTGACCAGACCACGCACGTAATGGCAATGACATGGAAAGTGACGGAGCACATGATCTTCCTCCTCTCGCTGGCCGTCATCTGCAGCTTCTCCCACTAGAGAGACAGACATGGGTGCATGAGCGCAAACTGGGATCTTTAAACACCTGGACTTTTTCCTCTGACAAGTGCACAATAACAACAGATGGTATTTACCCCTTTATTGATGGCATAACAAATGGGGTTTACATCAGAACCCACTCCGTCTGTCTCGCTGGCTGTGCTGTATTGCATTACAGATTACAGACACACACACAAACACACGCCGCATTCAGCTTACACACCTGGCCTTTCCACTATAACCCAGCTATAAATATTTGATGTGGCTTTCTGTGTGATCTTACAGCATCGGCTCCACGGCTTGTGTTTCAATAAGGCAACTAAACCTGAATATTAAATTATTTTTTAAAATATATATTACATATTATACTTAATTGGCAAATTATTTGCTAAATTTCCTGATATCAATGTATAGCATGCAGTTGCTCGCTTTCTTCAAAGCACTAGCTTCTCGAAAGGGATGCTTTCATTCAGAAAAGATTAACACTTCTGTATCCGTTTGTAAAGACGGCTTAGAGAAAAGCTTTGAAGAATCTTTTAGGAGTCAGTTAACATTCGCGAAAATGTTCTCCACTGATTCTTTTACATTAGCGCTTAAAGCTGCTCCTTGGCTAACACGTTCAACATATGTAACTCTAGACGTATCTTAGGGCTTGGCAGCCTGTCAGTGGCTAAATGCTGCTATAATGACCTGGCCTACCATGTATACAGATCTCACAGAAATGCAGAGAGAAACTGAAGGCTACTGTCTGTGGAAATGTTCAAGATGCAACGTTTAATGAATTCCAATCTAGCTAGCTAAACATCTCCATGACAAGCACCTCCTCAGTAAAAAGGTGAGCTAACTATTTAATATTAGCTAGCTAGATTCCTGAGGTAGATTTTACATGAGCTACGCTTGTTAAAGCGTTTGATAAATTATGTTAGCGAACCAGCAAGCTAAGCATGTTAAATTATTCTTAGCTAGTAACCCACTTCACTGATATGATACTTAGCTACATAGCTAAGATGAAATAGGTGCCTCAAAGACAGAGCTCTTCTAATGAATTATCAATTAATTAATCAGTTGCTTGGAACCATAACCTCTGGAGGTGTCCGATTCGCTAGTATACATGAATGAATACTTTTTGATTCGGACACCCAACAGCACAACGTTTTAGAAAACATTTCTTTTGAGAGAAATTGACAGAGCTATGATCAAAATGAATCACACTTGTACTGGATTTGAGAATCACTCGCTGCTGCTGAAGATAGACCCACATGGGCAGCCTAAGGATCACCATGATGGGCAGCTTAAATATAAACTTGGAAAGCATGAATTTGGCTAAGCAGCCTTTTTCTGAGGGCTAAGACTAATTGCCATGGGCAGCTTTGCACTCTATCAGTCAAATTTCCATCAGGGAACAGTTTATAACTTCAACAAAGTAGACTTCATGTTTTTTTTTTTACTATATAGCACACAGTTGTAGAAGGGATTATTTATTATTGCACTATCCAGTGACACCCAAATGAGGATAGGTTTCCTTTTGAGTCTGGTTCCTCTCAACGTTTCTTCCTCTTAACATCTGAGGGAGTTTTTCCTTGCGACCATCGCCCCGGGTTGCTCATTAGGGATAACATTTATATGTTATAAGTTAAAAGTTATGCGTGGATTTTATGTCTTTGTAAAGCTGCTTTGGGACAATGTCCGTTGTTGAAAATGAAATAAAACTGAACTGAATTGAATTATTTCTTTACACTCACTGATGTAAACAGAGAAAAAGAATTACACATACTCTATGAATATACTGTACATACAGTATATACGCAAGTTCATTAGATGCTCTACATCCCAAACTGTTCGAATATTTCTTTAATATCTGCTGGGAATTTGCTGCATTTACTAAGCTCTGAAAATGAACCACTGATTGCAGTCTACCGCAGCTCTGTGGCAAAAAAAATGGCTTAAACAGACAGCACATGGAAGCGAATGCCGTCACTGAAGAGAGCCACAGTGTGTCCAGCTGGCATTGTGGGCATACTGTTATCTTGTGTAACTGACAGACACCTGACCTTAATGTGTTTCTACAGCGGATTGTTAAAAGCAGAAAGCCCACAGTGATATAAAAGGCCACCCTGATTGACTCCTGGTTTGGATGAGATGCACAACACAGGAAACAGAAGAACTGAAGAGGCGATCAGCAAAAATTCATACTTGAGTCCTGCTTTGAATTCCATTTAGTTGCTTTTGCTAATAAACAGTAAGGGTTAAATCATTGCAGCCGTTTCAGAAGGAAGGCAGGCTGGATCCTGTCTGGCAGTATGATCTCAGCAGCATATAAGACGAATGAACCCCTACTAGATTTGGAAAAGTGGTGTGAATTAAAGAGAAGCCTAAAGTTTTTTCAGTAATCAGTTCAAATAAACAAAAACCCTTCAGACTGTTAGGAGGGACTGGTGCATTTCCTGTACACTTTGTACTGAACATGGCCACTTCAGTGTGTGTGTGTGTGTGTGTGTTTACCTTGCGTAACGGCTTTAGTTTGGTCTCCATGATGAACTCAAACTTGCAGAGCTCACAGCAGCGCGTGTCTGAGCTCTTGATCCACTGCTGCAGACAGGCCTGGTGCACGAAGCGCAGGCTGCCTGTGCAGTGGCATGGCGTGATCAGTGGACTGTCCTCATCGCCCTCGCAGTGACAGATCCTGCACACAAACAAAGGAGAAAGTTCACATATGCACCAGAGCCTAAAGCACTTCAAACATACAAACAAGGCTTGCCCAGCAGCAGGAGCAACAGCAAAAAGTTTGATCCAGACTTGAATTGCATCAATGCCCTGATCACTGTGGAAGCTTTCTGTCTCCAGCTATCTGCAGTGAAGCAAATCTGACATGCGATGTGAGCTCTGTCTGCCCGTGTTGCACGCTTCACGTTTCTACACACCTGTTTTCTCTACAGACACTGTAAACTGACAGAATACATGACGGCACTGACACTACTTCAAAGTTTATAGTTTGAAAGGCTAACATGCATCATACGATTTAAAACAAAAAGAAGGATTATCGAGTAGGACGATACACCCAGGTGCTTGTTTTTGCAGACTTAAAATTCTGCACATACTTGCCCTGCATTATCACCTTCAATTATGAAGCTGCATCCAGATATTTTAGAAACTGGACCAAGGAAACTGTCATTGTGTATGTGTGTGTGAGTCATGTGCACGGGTAGAAGCTGCTACATGGAGGCACGTACTAATCAGCCTGCATTTAGTTAAATGTAGCAAACATGCAATCTAACTTCCTTTTAGGACTTCTGAAATAAGGCTTCTTTCAAAATCTGATGATGTATGATCAATATATTAGACACAAGATCCTCAGTAATGCCTGTAAATCAAACCAGAGAGCCATTACAGCAGCATTCAGCGGGAGAGGGAATATCTGGATGGGGGGATGGATATTGGTGTAGGATCTATTTATATATTTAAAAAAACGTTAGAGTGGAAAGCAAAGGCATGTTGGAAAGTGGTGGAAAAAATGTAAAAAGTCAACAGAGAGAATGCAGAGTTTCGCAGATACTAGTCATCATTAGATGGCCTAAAGCACACAGCCTATCAGCTAAAACACAAATGCCCACATGTAAGCACTGTCATAACTCATTATGACACAACACTCATCTGGAGAAGCTAGCAACTGTGCCCTTGTGTTGCCGAGAAATCCGGCAAGGTGACACTCGAAGCAGTTCGCGTCAAACTGATGCACTTCAAACATCCCTTAAGCTCTAGGAGGGACATCACTTGAAAAGAATTTCTCTAGTCTTTTGAAAGCTGCTGCAAATTACGAGAACTGTGGTAGATTTTTCATCTCTCCTGGAATATTGAAGGAGCTGCAAAGCCTAGAGAACACTTCCGATTGCAGGTTTATAAAAGCAGTCTGCAGTATAACCGGATTGGAAAAGAAGGCTTAAGAAGATAAGAACAACCCCACAGCAAACAAAACATGTCTACATGTATCAGAGTACAGCACAGCATGGCAGAAGTATGAGATCTGACAAAAGATCCCGTTGTTTCCCAAATGGGTTTCTGACAGGCAGCTCTTTGGCATAAAAAAATGTGCCAGAATTAACGAGAAGAAGAAACGCCAAGCCGTGTGTTAAGGTGTGGCTTTCTACAATGAACAAGCAGAGTAATGACTATATCCAGGCTGGTCTTATCCAATCCAGGATACAGGATTAAAAGACAAAAAAGATCTCCTTCAATGCATAGACTTCTTTACAGATAGTAGAGATATAGCAGCGTGTAGACTAATGGAGAGGCGCAGGCCATTTAGCAGCTGTCAGCGCTGATGTTATATGTATTTGATAACGGGGGACATTTCATTTTGCTATCTAATTCGGGGAGCTGATGAGTGTCCGGGTTTCTCTAGCCCTCCAGCAGGAAGGGTACAGAAGTGCAAGAGCTGCTATGCTGAGCGTCACGTGCATCACAGTCTCTAATCCAGCAGACTATTTGTTTTCATGCATCAACAGCTCTTCGTTTCCGAGACATTAAGCAATTCTCAATAATATGAACAAATGTAATATGATAAACAATAATGTGATAAATGCTTTTTCACATTTGCTGTGAAGTGAGGAGAATGGAATGAATGAAACAGATTTGCATGGACAGCTAAGAATACCTCTGCTTGACAGAATGGTAAATGCACAGCAAGTAGGCATAATAATAATAATACTAATACTACTAATAATAATAATAATAACAAGAAGCAGCATTTGATGTTTCAATTAAACATCATCACTAGACATGCTATATCCATAATTCTAGAGCAAATCTCTAAAAGCTAAATTCAGCTTTTTAATCCTTAGCACAAAGACAGACCAGGGGACATCAGACGCAACATCCTGTCCTCCAGCTTTATTTCAGTGAGAACATCTTAACACCCACGACACACTGCTAGCTTCCCAGTGATTAGTCTGACCCAATCCAATTAGCGCATATAATGCGTTCCCTTTTTTACCTTGTCCTTGCTAACTTAGGTAACAGCTCCTGGGTCCCACTGTTGACTGTGCAACCTCTGACAATGTTGTCAAAATATCCTATAGTTCCAGCATCGTCTCAAACTCATGGAGCACGCTTCCAGTAAAAATCTGTAGACAGGATTTAACTACAGAGGCTACAAGTGGTCCTCTGCATAGTAAGATTAATGTCTGCATACTCTGAAAAGTCATTTTCATGTTTCAGAACTAATATTGACTAACGAGATCACAATCTGACTGGAATTCTGAGCCTACTGTAATGTAACCTTAAGGCTATTGTTTGCAGAGATCTTTTGATACATACAGCCTTATCCACATTTACACAAAAATCTATTTATCTACAATGGGAGCCTATCCATAATCATCCAACATCCCTGATATACAGATTATGCGAATGCTTTCTATAGTTCATGCTGCATATCTGATGGTCTCACAAAACAGTACGTGTATTTCACATTGATTGAAAAGCAGAGTCAGACTGCAATACTTGAGGAAACAAGTCATAAAAACGGCACCAACGAAAACATTCGTTTTCTTTTCGTCTATAATATCAATAAGAAATTTGAATAGAATTGACTGAATGGAAAAACTTAAAACGAAATGATGGGCAAACAGTCTTGCATACGCAAAAGCGGATTTAAACTGCTTTAAACTGCAAAAAAAAAAAAAAAAAAACAGAACTAAAACGGACAATTACGAAAATCAATTCCTTTATCCGATTGTAAGTCTTCTGTTGCTGAATAACGCCTCTAAGTTGATTACGCAGCTCAGAAATGGGCTCAAAGATGAGCTGATAGAATTGCATTAATCTTGGTTTGCTTTTAGCTCCCTGTGTTTTGGAACTACGACCTGTGCGCTAATCAGATCTTCACATCCATTTACTCTCATAAAACCTGGCAACCTTCCACGAATTGACAAACTGACATAGGCAGAGTCTATTTGCTGGCCACCCAGGATGTGCTCACGCTGGGAACCTCCACAGCACAAAGTGCAGCTATAAGAATAGTCGGGAAACTCGATATCACATGCAGGAATGTGGTCAAATCAGCATAAACGCTATTTCTCTACTACCTATTGAAGCTAAAAATGTTGCTACTGATTACAAAATGACTTTTCTAACTGACTGTTAAGTAGCAGAGGAAAACAAATGTAAGAGGCGGGACAGCAGCAGTGTCACATATGGGGTTTAAACAGGTGGAGCCATGGGGGGGTTTTGGGGACTTTTGGAAAGGCAGGTGGGATGATAGGATTCTAGAGATGGAGCACTTTTCTAGACAGGGCACACGGGTAACTGGGCTGAGTCGGAGAGGAGAAGCCTCACCAACCTGCAGCAATCCCCAGTCAGAGAGTACGGCGAGGGTGGACCTGTTTTCTCCATCAGTGGTGAGAAGCAGCGGTCCAGATCTCCATCCTCCTCCATGGAGCAGAGAGGAGCGTGCTGCTCCTCAGCCTTTAGCCTCCAACCACAGGACTCTTCCTCAAACACATCGTCATCACCTATCTCTTCACTGCATACCTCATTCACCTCCAGCAAGGCACTGGATGGCTTGGCACAGGAAGCCAGCTCACCCAGAGGCAGACTGCCTGCTGTGGAGGAGCGTGGGAACGGGAAGAAGAAGCGCAGCAGACTGGAGCTCTTTTGCATGTCAGCACTCACACAGCCAAAGGCGGTGGACAAAGAGGTGTGCTCAGTGGGGTAGAGGGGAGGCAGGTGAGTCAGCTTGGCCACAAGAGTGTTTGCCTCATGCCCACGTTCTGCATCTTCCTTTGTATTGAAGCACAACTCCCCATCTGAGCATGTGTGTTCGGCAAAGCGCAGGCTGCACAGCCTGTCCATCTTCTGACCCACGTCATTCAGGGATTTAGAGAACTTGAGCGTGCTGCTGTGCGGTCTGAGGTTGACCGAGGGCTTTAACAATGACAGCCACTCTGCTCCAAAAACAGATTTATTTTTGGATTTGATGGATGAGTCAAGACAGAGAGTTGTCATAGTGATGCTCTGCGATGTCCAGGGCTTATCAGTGGAGTTGCGCAAAACCACAGCTGTCTGCGCAGGTTTCTTAGAGACCTGCTCCTGAGCTGGAGCACTAGTGTTAGAACTGCACAACAGCACCAAAAAAATAATAAAAAATGGGCACAGCAGCAGGGGTGAGAGACAAGACAAGCAGAAAGAATAATAAAACAGAGACATGCAACATGCAATACAGAGCATGAAACAGTGAGCTG
This sequence comes from Doras micropoeus, assembly GCA_028566355.1. NCBI lineage: Eukaryota > Metazoa > Chordata > Actinopteri > Siluriformes > Doradidae > Doras > Doras micropoeus. The sequence goes on along the minus strand of JAOUQY010000042.1, from coordinate 12,861,243 downwards.
AAAAACAGAAACAAAAACTCGCAATGAAAAAGTATGAGTCAAAATAGCAGGTCTTTAAATGAAAGCTTTGACCTCTGCTGGTTGCTAGCATTATAATTTTCATGTCAAATGCAGAGAAGTGCCTACACAAGGCAGCACATGAATAAGCTCATTTTAAAAATACAGACAAGCCAGGTGGTACCTGCAAATGTCCTGGTTCGAGGGCGTGACCGATGTTCGAGAGAAGCCAATGGGGGTGTTCATAGAAGTCGGGCTCCCTGCCTGTGAGAGGGAAAGAAAAACACATTCAAACTTGAATGGAGAGAAGTAGACACGTTGTCAGCACTCAGCCCATGTTATGAAAATGCATAACCTGAACTGTGTCACTGGGTGAGGAAAAGAAATGATCATAATAGCTTATAATAATTAAATTAATTTTATAAGCATTTTATACCATTGTTATTCCGAGTGACAGAAAATATTTTAATCACATTCCTATCATAGATACACATGCCACAAGCCATGCTTACATTTCCTGTATGTCCAATTAGACCAATTAGCAATTGACTCACAGTGCAACACACAAAGAACTTACATTGCCCAAAGCCTGACAGTAATCAATACAGTGTGAAGTGCTGACCTTCATTTGAAAGGCATGGAAAGTCATTTAACAGAGCTTTCAATGAATTGCAGTTGTTCACAGCATGTGATCCAAATAATGCAAAGAAAACACATGATGAAAAACAAGCATGAAGGTTGCTGTATGTCTGTTGTAGCCTCAGGCATGTGTACTGCCGGGGATGAGGCAAATTTGCAGAGCTGTGATATACTGCTGGAGACTATAAGGTGGGTCGGGGGTGTCGTGTTTGTGTGCTGACTAAGCACAAAATTTACACCAATTTATTCCGACTTCCCACAGTCCCGCTGGTCCTCCTGGAGCTAATCAGCTGTGTACTTGATATGATACAGGCGCTGACATTTAAGGAAACCCCACAGGCACGCACCCATACACACAAATGCCTTACAGTAACTGCGGCTCCATTAGTCCCGAGACTCCAGGCATGTCACACTTAAAATAAAAAGCTAAATGCCCCGTAATGAAAATTTATTACACTGCTTGGTTAATAGTTAAGGAGGCTGCACTGACAACTGAACACATTTGTCTTCCTATCCTTGTGAAGACCTTTCACTGACATAATTGTTATTAATTATAATTATATATTTATTATAATATTATTAGTTTTTACTTTGAGCTGCAGTTGTGTTCCTCATACAGACCAACTACATGGTTAAAATGGTCAGTTATTCCTATCCTTGGTACCCAACAAGATCTAAAAACATGCCCCCACACCCACGCACAAAATTATACACTCTATAAATCCATCACCATGTGACCCAGCCTGCACCCTGAGGAGGTCACATGGTGATAAATCGAATCGCACTAGAGTAGTGGGCAGAATCCTTTAGCACAACACACTTAACTCTGTATTTATTAATGGCCATCTTTCTGTATACAACCCTTCCCAGTCCCTCCTACTGGGTACTCATCATTGTATCATCACATGGCCTGCAGACAATCTAAACTGCTCATCTAACCATAATATTCCCATTTTAAGCAATCTGCCTCTCAGGGTCTTCTGTAAATGATCATCTCTCGCTTTCTTTGCAAGGTTAATGATTCTAAAAAAGATACTTCAGGCTTAAGGGGGCAATATAATAGCACAGACTCTAGTTGACCCTAAAATGAGTTTCTCTGCTATTATATAGCATTCAATACTGTGAAATAATAAGATGTCTGGGTTGGTTTAGAATGATAAGCTTGGTGTTCTGGTCAGAATATACATATTGTGTGAAATGAGACACAACAAGAGGCCTGGCACCCTTTGGGGTTATTTGCAAACACCAATTCTGTACTGGTATTTAACAGGGAAGGATGATACAGCGCCATGGGAGTTAGCATTGCCATCTGACAGATCTGGGGTCCCTGGTTTGATCATGAGTTCAGGTTGCTGTGTGAGTGTCTTTCATATGATCTCCCTTTGTTCTTCTGGATTTCCTCCAGGTTTTCGGGTTTCCTCCTAACACCCATGCAGATTGGTGGCTTGTTATGCTAAATTTCCCCTAGGTGTGAATGTGTCTGCATAGTGTCCTGCGATGGATTGGTGTCCCATCAGGGGTGGTTTCTCCCACCTGCCCCCTACTCCCAGGATTAATCCCACCTCCATTAAGACCCTGATCAGGATAAAGTAGATGTATAAAGATGAATGAAATGAGTTTATTAGAGGTAAAAATAAGCTGTGCTGTTCAATGCAAGCCACAAAGCATATATAATTTTGTCATCGCCTATTGACATCTCCAATTGAAATGTATCTAAATATGCCCAGTACATTTGCTCAGTTTCTACAGGCATCAGTCAGGCAGACTGAGCTAAATGCAAATAATGCTGTTTGTCATCTGCTCAATCTGCTGAAAGGCGCATGTTTACAGGAATGTTAAAAATAAGTGCACAGATGTAGAGAGAGAGAGAGAGTTTGAGAGAGAGAGTTTTAGAGAGAGAGTTGGAGAGAAAGAGAGATTCATAAATGGAAAAAAACAGGTATTATGATACAGAGATACAGAGAAAAAGATTTTTTTTCATCCACAGTAGGCACACTGAGAGTGGGATCACACTCTGAACTGTTCTACTATAACTCAGCCAGTGATTGAGGTCACTAGCTGGACTAAGAGACAGAGACAGACAGAGAAAGACAGAGAGAGAGCAAGAGAATATTCCTGACAAGAATACTGGAGCTGTTAGCACTAAACCTCCCTTCCGGCAGTGTGTGTATGTATCTATGTGTATGTGCTTGATGGAAACCTTTGCATCAGTTCAAGAGGAAGCAGGATACAGACGCATAATGACACATATTTTCTGTTACTTATGTTGCTGATGATGAAAAATAACTCTTGGATGATGCAAAGGTCCATCACTGGCTGCATGTAAACTTCCAGTAAACTGTTCACTCCAAAGCTAAATGAAGATGTTTATCCCAATGGCTAAACAGCCGCTTTGTTAAGTGATGACAAAATGTGAAGCATGGGAGTTGCAGCATCAGTTCGGTTTGTGTTTGTATCTCTCGCTGAATGGTTCTAAGGGTGCTTGTCAGTGTTTGATGAGAGTTGCGGGGTTTCAGCAGCCAGAGGACGCAGCCCTACAGCCAAACCACCAATTCACCACACAGATGACATCTATTAGCACATGCAGCTGGTTTATCAGCTAAGAGGCTCCTAGTGTAGATTAAATGCACCAAGAGGAAGAAATCTGTGCCAAAGTGATCACATTTGCCAGGCCTGAACCCAGAAAAATCCCACGCCACTGCACACAATTCAGCCAAGACGTCAACATGGCTGCCCTGCAACGCGCATTAGCACTGAAATAAGTCGCCGTTTGTCTTGGGTGCTGCTTACAGATGATGAATAAAATAAAAAAAAACAGCAATTGTTTTTTAGCTGTTCCAGTAATTTATTTGTTTGTTTATTTATGTATTAAGAAGAGTGACCAATACCCATAGGAAGAGAATAATAATTACAGCATTATAGAAACACATTTTAAAAACAGTATTAGACAAATTGCTGTATATTAAGTTAAGCATCAGTATTACGTATAAACAGTATGCATGACTTTTTTTTCTACTTTGATCAGGTCAGCATATCTGTAGTTCAGCATATCTGTACCTTTTCTAACAGTTGTTAAGAAAAATGCAATACAAAAATAAGAGAAGGCATGAGATGTTAATAAATGAGCATGACCTTCTATTACTGTATTTATACTATCCACAACTTATAGTCAGTCTGGCTCTGAATTCATGCCAAGGGAATAACTTAATATTAAAACATTTAATAATAAATACATTTATGAAGGATACTGTTACAAACACTAATGGGCCTCATTTATCAATCTTTCAGTAAAGCTGTGTGTTAATGTTTGCGCAAGCCAAGCGAAACAATAACTTTCTGCCAGAGTTTTGGAAACAACATTTTCTTCAAACTTGCGAGTACAGCTTTATCATCTCTAATGTGCAAATAAGGTGCATTCCTGACACAGCTTGTTTGTGTTTAGTGACACTCACAAAACTCCATAAAAGTTCAAGAGCACAGACAGCTGTGAGCATGACATGAACAACAGGGTAAAGGCTGAAAGGCAGAAGTGCAAATTATTTTGACTCAATTCTATGCCAATAAAAATATTTTATAATATTAATAATCATCAAACGCTGAACCTTCCATCAGTGGAGGCATTTGTTTAGAAACCCCAACCCCCCCCTCTCATATATATATATACAGTGCCTCCAAGTAGTATTCAACCCCCTGCACATTTTGCAAATTTAACAAGTTGCAAATAAG
>JAOUQY010000042.1:12843542-12856581 GCA_028566355.1 Doras micropoeus | reverse complement strand
TGTATTATAATTTAACTGAGCAACTTATATTTTTTGTTTGTAATATTTAGGCATCTGTTAATAAATTCTGCTCTTGTTCAAAGTTTGAAGGCTCTAACTTATTTACAACTTGTTAAATTTGCAAAATGTGCAGGGGGTTGAATACTACTTGGAGGCACTGTATATATATATATATATATGAGAAGCCTAGATATATGAGAGGATTGCTTCTTCACTGGTTTGGCCTCTAAATGATACGAAATGCCCAGCTCATCATTCTCCTGAGCCAGGAACAGGTCTAAGTGTCTCAGCAATGCTCACAGAATAGAAATTAGAGATAAGGGTGAATATTGTGAGAAGTTCAGATGCAGACACTCTGGAAAGGTGTCCTCATTCTTTCTCTCTCTCTCTCAAACACACACACACACACACACACACACACAAACAATCAGATAAACAAACACTAAGTGAGGGTAGGAGGGAAACAGATTTCCATACCTTTGAAATGTTGCTGGACCTGCTTGCAGAATGACCCAGTGGCTTTTCATTCTGTAGAGATGAGAAAGGGAGGACAATGTTACCACAGAAACCACACTCATGCACACTGCCAGCATGGAAAATGACAACCTTGTCAAAAGTGCCTTACATAAAACAACCATTTTCAAACGTGTCTGAGGCCTGGATATTTATTAAATGATGACTGTTAGCAATAATTCCTTGCTGTCAGCTTGGCTAAATTACCAAGGCATACAGTAAAATGAATTCAAGGATCCTTTCAGTACTCGACTGGTGGATTAAATAACCCTTTTTAACATATCCATATTATCCAGGCCATTAATATTCACCAACTGCTTTATTCTAGCCTGAAGCAAACAAAAAGATTCTTCTATACGGTTTATAATTGTGACATAAAATGGATGTAAGAAGGTCACCAGCTTTGGGGGGGTTTGCTGAAAAAACAGCTGAATTTCTTTGAAGGCCTGGGCTCAAATTAGTTTAGCTGATTATGATAAGTCCACAGGAAGGAACAGTCATTAGGTCAGAGCATCCATCAGCAGCTAGCATAAAACCGCCTGAGTTTCTCCCAGCTTTCCTCTGTGGCACTCAGAAGTAATTTACAGAATGATGACCTTTTCAGTTGGAAATCAGACCGAAATTGTTCGCGAGCAGTCCATGAGACCTTAACTGGCCCTTCAGTCTGGGTGAGAAGGATGCCATTCCTCTCTTGCATATCAATCTCATCTGCGTGAAATGTGATGGCTTCATTTTTCTCTCATAGAACATTTCTAACTAATTAACAGGAATGAGCATTGAGTAAACTGGAGCAAAGGTTGCTGCTTACAGAGGCTATAAGCCTTTCCAAAAATTGGGTATGCAGGTTGGGCTGCAGTGTTCGGGGAAGCTGTTAGAAGACTAAAGTGTATTTGCTTTGTGCTTTTAAGAATAGAAATCAGCACAAAGCAAGTGTTGACCCACATTCCCCTGTGAGCAAGCCAGAGCCAACGCTGGTGAAAAAGTGTAGCAAGGTGAGAGTGACACTAAAAGCAAACACAAATCTCTAAGATGGCAGAAAAACTGGTGGTTGTGGGTGAACAGGAAAGACAGTGAAGGGTTTAAGATCAGCACAAAGCAGAACAAGAAACCAGTGGCATGTTCCTGAGATGGAGCAGAATGAAGCTAGCAGGTAGATTCATTGCATTTAACTATAACCTAGGCTCATGTCCTGAATAAAGCCATGCCACAGGGTCTACAGAAACGGTAAAGAGAACACATCCATATTTAGTAGCCAGTAAAACTATTGTATGTGTAGGATTAAGAGAACCGCGAAAAAGCTAACATTGTGCTAAAAGACACAGTTGAGCCTGGTGCTTTCAGATGACACAGTAAAAACAAATGGTGGGCATAAAAAAAAGACTCATCATGACTATCTGTGATCACTCTGTACACCCACATCTCATGCAACTGAAATGCTCATTTGCAGCATGGGGCGCTTGACTTCGCTGTACCAGATGTACTATTACACACAATGTGATAATTACAGTTTTGCAATTATTATATTTTGGGAGCCAATGTGATGATGGTCATTAACATATGACATAATGTCTGATGTGACAAAAAAAAGCCTGTTGGGAAAATTTACAAGTATGCAGACTGTACAGTACATCTACACATGCAGTTTATAATTATACAGCTACTGACTACTGCTTAACACTCATTAGCCCATTCACTCTCCCATAAAGAGAAAGAGACCAGCACAGACAGCTCTGATCCTGATCATCAGCTGCTGGATTCAGCACAGCAGTGACATGGACATGGCAGAGTGCCTGTTGTATTGGCAAAGTGTTGCTGGGATTTTTATAGTTCTTAATATCATTGAAGTGTTCAGAGACTCCACCTACCAAAAATATCTAGCTTTCAGTAAAGCTCTGAATAGAGAGTAATCACTGATGAAGGATGAAGGACAATTAGCACATATTGTGCATGGACAAAATGGGATGTAGTACACAGCGTGTGATGTAATGATCTAATGTACAAACTGCATGTCTAGATAAACTAGAAAAACCTTTATTTAACAGACAAAAGGACAAAGAAAAGATTTTCAGTGTTTTCAATGACATACTTGATTCTATTTGTTAAATATGAACAAATTAAAAAAATGATGGCTACAACCCACTTGAAACAAAAGTTGGGACAGAGGTTATACAAGTAACACTGGAAGGTTCCACAACTTGCAGTTTAACTGGTAACAAATGAGGTCATCAAGATTGAGTATAAAAGGAACATCCACCAAAGGCTTTGCAAGCAAGACAAGGTTCAGGGAGTCATGGGAAATCTTGGTGCATGAAGGCCAAGGGTAGAAACCATAGATCCCTCAAGCGGTATTGCTTGAGAAACAGTCATGCTACTGTGATGGATATAGCCACATGGGCTCAGAAGGACTTTGGAAAATCATTGTCACTTAACACAGTCCGCCGCCGCATCAAGAAAAGCAACCTGAAACTGTATTATGCAAAGAGGAAGCCATATATTCATTTTGCGCAGAAAGGGTGGTGAGTTCTCTGGACCCGACGTCATCTGCGATGGACCGAAAGAAAGAGGAAACGTATTCTGTGATCAGCTTGTTTTAGCTTGTTTTTGGGAAAAACACACACATCGGATTTTATGAGCCAAAGATGAAAAAGACCATCCAGACTGTTACTAACGAAATCTGTCATCTACATGATGTCTTTTCGCAAGACAATGCCAGAATTACAACAGTGTGGCTTGACTGGCCTGCCTGCAGTCCAGATCTGTCTCCTGTTGAAAATGTATGGTGCATCATGAAGAGGAAAATCAGACAACAGTGACCGCTCAAGCCTTGTACACTGCAAGAACACGCAAAAATTCCACTTGCAAAACTGCAACATTTAGTATCTTCAACTCCCAAATGATTAAAAAGTATAATTAAAAGAATTATAATTAAAAGAAGCTGATGTCAGCCAGTGGTAAACATGCCTCTGTCCCAACTTTGTTTTGACTATGTTGCAGCCATCAATTTCTAACTTTCTTTATATTTAACAAAAAGAATTAAATTCATCATAGAAAACCCTGAAAATCTTTTCTTTGTCCTTTTGTCTGTTAATAAAGTTTCGAGTGAATTAACATAAAATTCATTACATCACTTTTTATTGCATTCTTAGAAAGTGTCTCAAGTTTGAACTGGGGTAAATGGGGTTTGTATTACTAAACAATGTGATCTGTTCTCTTATCTCTCACTAAGAAAAAAAAAGCTAGACTTAAAAAGCTAGTATGAGTTTGCAACACGCGCACACACACACGCACACACGCACATTTCAGTACATTTATATATTAGAGGCTGAGCTGAACTTCTGTTCCACCTCTGTAACTATAAGCTGCACACAGAACAAAAACTCAAACCTATACTGGGTGACGAAAATTAAATAATCATACAGAGCTGTAAAATGTAGACAATGAGCGAACAGCGAGTCAAAAACCCGACACACGACACTTAACTCAGCTGAGCGCTCAGAGCCTTCTGCAGAACAGTATGATGTTTCCTGCGTGAATGTTGTGCTCTTATCCTTGAAATGAACTGCAGTAGCTAGAAGAAGAGTGTTGCAGTGAGTGAAGTGAGGGGAAACTGTGTGTCTAACGTGGTGCACCGCAGCAACAGAAGGACATGTTCTTTAACATTAATTACTCCATCGACTTACTCACAGCTCCTACCCATACACGTTACCATGGAGATCCCAGTGATGGAGGACTGGGTGTTAAATCCCCGCTGGTCTCTGTTCAGTATGAAAGAGAATTTCAGCCTCACTAGACAACAAGACTTACAGCTTTCTTGCCCTCACACACATAATAATTCTTATGACACGGTCTAAACTCATTTCTATAACTGAGTTCATGTGTAAATGCGAGAGAGAGAGAGAGAGAGAGAGAGAGAGAGAGAGAGAGAGAGAGAGAGAGAGAGAGCGCATGTCATTAACCTACAAGACGTTTACAACTTTCAATTGTCTTTTTGGCTCATTCTTGACTGAACACTGTACTGATGTTTACACACACCATTTACATCTCTCCAGTGCATGTGCATGAACGTATACAGATTTCAAAAACATTTTTGGCTAACTCAAAACAAAAATGAAAAAAAAATTAAGAGCTTCGTTTTCTCCCCAGAGCTCAGACTCAATTGCACAGAGACGATTTAATGACTTTTGGGGATGGGGGGACAGCTTTCCTTTTGGCAAAAGCAACAGAACAGAAGTGTGAGCGGTCACATCCCTATTGCATGGTATTTCTTGTTTATTTTTTGTAAGATGCAAAAGAACTTTTTTCCCTAATTCCTCTTTATTCAAATTGTTCTGACAAGTTTGTAAGCCTGCGTGTGCGCGCGATTGGCTATCGGCTGGAATGCAGAAGCTGGTGCATTGTGATAAGAGGAAGCAAGAATGTTTGTTCACCACACCTCAGCGATTCCTTCTTTCGTCTCAATACTTCCATGCAGTCCTGGAGCCATGGAGAATTTTGCATTAGCTGACCTTCACTGATGTGCTCATTTATCTTCAGAAACAGCTTCATCCTATTCAGGGTCACAGAGGATCTGGATCCTATCCTGAGATGCAATGCTAGTCCATGAATATGCAGGGCCCCACATATATACACACTCACACACACTCACACAGTCATTTACACCTCGGGGCAATTTAGCATAGCCAATCCACCTACAGGCATGTTTTTGGAAGGTGAGAGGAAACAGGAAACCCACACGGACACAAGGAGAACAAGTCAAGCTTCGAATCAAACCATGGACCCTGAAGTTGGGAGGTGGCAATGCTACCTGCTGCTTTTAGAGTAGCTGATAGTGGGCCAAAAGAAGGACTTTTGCTACAAAGAAAAGATTCTGCTAGAGATCCTCCTTCCAGTTTAGATGAAGACTCTCTGGTGGAAAGAAACTTATCACTGAATGGCATTTTTTAAAATGGTGACAGTCACATCACAAGAACATTTATAATGACGAGTTGAATAGTTGAAAAATGAATAGGACTACCGTGAGTATATTGCCCGTACAATGAGGCAGCAAATGCATGTGCAGTCCTCCAGGCTAATGAGCAAGGGATAATTAGAGAACAGCATAGAAGAGTAGAACAGGGGAGTGACAAGAGCACTGCACACCATACAAACACTCTTCTTCCACAAATAAAGCACTTCCAAGTAGCTTAGGTTACAACACCCAACAAATAGGTTGGTGTCCTGGATGATGTGCACACACAGACAGTCAGCCTCTTGTCTCTGCATGACATAAGAATTTGTATAGACCAGTTTCCCTTAACCATATATCACTGTGAAGTGACATTTAACTGCAGCATACAAAATATTTGGTTGGTAGGAACAACATCCAAAGCAATCTTGGACCTGCTAAATCCTTTTGAGAATAATCTTGTTGGAAAAACAGCGTTAGGGTTGTTACGCCCATATGCTCAGTGATCAGGACTGTGAAGCATTTTCTCCAACACACATGCAGATGGGCCAGATTTGGGTCACTGCATCCTGCACTATTGTTTACAGACTCAGACAATTGAGTTGCACGGCCACTGGAGATGAGTTACCGCTTTAAATGTGCATCACCTTTTGCTTGAGGCAAAATGTTGGAATTAATTAACTGGACCAAACCAGAGGTCAAAACAGCATTTACAGTATTCGCTCGGCCAAAATTAGGATAGCCCTATCAAAGCAGTATAATCTCCGCTGATCTTCCTAGTGCGGGTCTTCAGTTTAAATCAAGGACACATGAGAGAGGATGATAAGAGATAGGTCTAAAATAGCCAATCCTGTATCAGAGAGAAACTTTCCCTCTTTCCTTTTTCTTTTTATGTGGAGTTACCAGTGCACTGAATTAGTGGTGATTGTTGGGACAAGGACTTGTACTGCAGTACTTCGGCCTGCTGTTCCCTGTCCTACTGCCTCTATCCAGCTCTCTCTCTCTCTCTCTCGCTCAGTCAATTTTTTTTCTCAAACTGAATAAATGTTGCTTTACAACAGAAAACTCACAATTGACAGAAAAACACAACTGTCTAGACTTGCTTTAGATAGACATGGAAGCGAGAGTATACCATCCCTTCCACCCACAGGCAAATTTGCTCCCTTAACTCCCAGCCATGGATGGCTGTAGCATCACTGGGCAAACACTCTTCTGTTGCGCCACTTGAGAAAGCCGTCTTTTCATCTTAAGTCCAAGGGAAATAGCAGTGATTTTCCCCATCACTGATGGCACATGAACATTTCCTCTGTAACAATTTTGGCACTCTTCAGATCCTGTGTGGTAATGAAGACAGTAAGACAAGCCGGAAAAAGCAGCATCTGCGGAACATACACTATGTGAGAGAAAGGTAATCAGATGCTGTCTAGGGCTGAACAACGCTCACAATATTGGCTTTGGAAATGCTGACCATCGTACAGAACATCGTAATGATTCACTCAGGTTCCAGATAAACATTAAGGGAATGCTATGCTGACATTTAAATGATCTGATAAATGCAATAGTTTTCAGACTAATGCAGTTTGACATTAAGAGTTCACTAAACCACTAATGCCTATAATATATTACTAAGCATGTCAGACTGTAGGAGCAGTGTGTGTTGCTTAGTGTAACACTGCTTTGACTTAGTGTAGTAGCTTTGACCCAGGGCCAGTCAGGCAGCGCTACTAAAGCCTTTCAGCACTTCATAGAGATTTCATCTAAATCCTACACTACAGACATACCATGCTACGTGAAGCAGCAAATAGTGACTGGTGGCATCTGTCACATTTGACCAGCAGGAGTCTTTGACAACTATCCACACTCCTGTTCCTCAGAACTGTTTCACAGCTTTGCAGTTAGCGCGTAGGAGGGTTTACAGCACGTCGGCTGTGCTTAGAGCTCACAATCCCGATTATACAATCAATTTTCCTTTCAATGGGAGGTGACTGTCTCAACACAATTAGCGCGTCTAATCATTAGAACACTCCAAAAACTGGAATGAGTCGTAATTTCAAGCAATATGCAAGCATGAAAGCATTTATTGTACTGTGTATTAATACTTCTTTCAGACATTTTTTAAAAGCATTTTTAAATCAGACTGGGAAATGAAACAGTACACAGATATCTAGAGAAGGTCCGACTGCTGACCGACTGCTGACCTCGCTAACTAAGCACATGAATGTCATACCGGCCCTGTCTACCAGTCAATTAAATAAAATGAATCTGATTGAACAGCAGTTTTCTTCCTGTAAATCAGTCTAATAGAGTGTTTCAGTGTCAAATGTAATTACTATAACCGATTAATCCTAAGCAATCCTAAGGCCTAAGCAAACACATAATCCTAGATTTGGCAACCTGTCACTAGTACTTTATGTTTTTTCACAGAAAGTTTCATAGAAAGGCTTAGCTTTTGGTGTAGAAGTTGACCAGCTGTTCACTATGTGACCAGTTATCTCTGAAGACATAGACTGAGAGGGAAGAAACACGCTTTCAGTGCATTTACAGTCAGTAAGATCCTGCGTCCGAGGCATCTACAGTACAATATACTTTTATAATCCTAAAACAAACTATTGTTGCAGACAGCTGCACAAATGTCATGAACCATATGAACACACTTCCTTCACGATTATGATTTAGAATGTAAGCAGAGGTAATGTGATCAGTGATCTTTGTGGGAAAAGCTTGAGTAAAAACAGAAGCTGTGGTCATTATGGGAAGATACAGACGGGTTTCGCAGGAAACCTGCCCGTGTGTTCTTTCCTGTTCCACATCCAAATCTTATATTTCCTCCATTTTTATGGCTTGCAGAAGCAGAGAACAAGCCAAGGATAATTCAAACTTGAAGAGTGATGCCTGCATCATTATTATGATATAAAACCGATGCAAGAAACGAGAGCATCGCCGTCAGAAGGGTAGAGAGTGGTGTGAACAGGACAGACACTATTACACAACTAACCACATGCCTGCTAATGAACCAGGAGCTGATGACCAGCCAATCACCCTCATTTTAACAGAAGGGTGAGGCTGCTGCATGTATGTCTTATTCTCCTTTTCACACACACACAACCCTGGTCAGAGAAGTGTGTGAGAACAGAAAGCAATGGTGAGCAGCAGACTCCCATGGGCCATGAGCCACTTTAGTGATATGCTCCTTCTGTCCTGCAGGGTGCCCGGGTGAAACCCTAATCAGCCTCGACCTATCAGACTTGTGTAATATGAGACTTGTGAGTCTTAGCTGTGGGGAATTCCATTTGACTGTATAAAAAGGCAACATTAATGTCCTTGTCTGCACATCTGTGTCTGTGTGAGACAATGAAAAATAAAAAAAAGACAGAAATGCGGTGTATGAGTGAAAAAATAATGCCTGAATTCACAAGGTGTTGTCCAAGCCACTTAGTGAAGTCATACGTGTGAATATCCTAATCTGATCTGATAAGTTATTCCATCTCTAAAAAAAAAAACAATCTAACATGTAGAACCAGTGGTGCAGTTACTCCATTTATAACAAGTTGATCCCAATCTTCTCCTCACTGACTCAGGCCTATGAATCCTAATTAGAGTGCTGACACAGGGAGCTTTGTACTCCTTGCTCAGAGGCAGTCCACTGCCTTATATAGAGAACAGAGGAAGGAGTTGTACTGTATTTATCTTCTTATCAATCATTAAAATACATTGATTAAGATTCAAGGACACTGCATTCGTCATTACAAAGTCACCCGGGACAAATTTAAAATGGGAAGGTGATTCTAAGTGGCATTCCTACACCAATCAATAATCACAGAGCTGACTCCAAAGCAGACTATTTATCTAATCTTGTAGATACTTAAAATATGTACACGTGTGACAGCACGGCTCATTTTACTCAAACAGAGAGCAAGTATTGCTCAGAAACATAATGCCTGGGTAATTCAAATTCAGTCGGACTGGGTTCTCAGCAAAAGGATGGACACCTCAGTGAGGGACGGCTTGACATGTTCCTCATCCAGCCTGCGTGCATCTCCCCAACACTAATCCCAGTCTTCCCCTCCCCCTTCCCCCAGCTACAGGATTTTCACACAAAGCCTCCAAATCGACTTAGCTAATCACTAAGGATCCAGATAAAATCAGATCAGCCTGACACTGAGAATCTGCACCTCTATTCCAGAGGAAACGTTTAATAGTTCTGTGCCGCAGAATTAACGTGAACAACAGGCTAATGGCTAATGTGTGCTCAGCCTCGCTCTGAGGAGTGTATTATTCTGTTGTATCTGAAAAGCTGCTAATCAGTCATAATGGCACTGAGGGGAGAAGTACACTTACTCAGGGAGTACAGCACACAAAACAGAAGCAGCCAAGAGTACTGAAGCTGATCACAAATCTATCGACTTTAGACATATGGACACATAAGAGTCTTACAGGAGTATCAGAGTGCTGGCTCAGATTAATCCGGGTACAGACCAACCCCGGGCAAGTAAATGCAGGAAAACAGCCAAGATGTTCACCTCACACACTCCAACAAAGCACAAAAGGACTGAAGTAAATAAAGGGACTGCAGAAGTCATCTGGATAAATGCAGGTGTGGTCGAGCTGTACAGACACACAGGGGCGAGCGTGGAAAAAGAGAAGTACTTCGTTATCAAGGCTCACAGCAAGGAGAAGGAGAAAAAGCACAGACACATAAGCGCCTCAGCATCTTGCAGCAGGCCTCACCATAACAATGACAGAGACAACACTCTCCCAACACTGCACTCTGCATCCTCTGTGCATCAGTGTTCCCAAACAACACACTCATTTTCAGGAAGACCAGCAGTAACACAAAACCACAAACGCACAGCAAGAGCACGTGAATGTAGAAAAAAAAATCATTACAGCTTTTACCTGAAGCTTCATTTTCCAGCAGGAATGCATCGGTGAATCCTTTGTAAGGGAGGCTGTTACCTCCCTCTCCTTCTCTCTATCTCTATCTCGTAAGCACACACACACAAACAAAGCCTTGTTGGAAAGGTTACATGTCCCCTGTGTAAATCCAGTGGGGGATGAGGTGTTGCTGAAAGCAGAAGTAGCACAGCAGTGTTGCAGGAGCAGGACAAACACAGGCCCTAAATGACACACGCACATGCACGCATCCAGCTACAGTAGCGAGCTGCCCTACATTCACCTTCCCCTTGTGCGCTCACAGAAATACACGTTCCCTCGGCCACTACTTGTCCGGGCTTGCTCAAGGCTCTCAAACCCACCCACAAAACCACTTCCTCCAGCTGACTCCAATCAGCAGGGATGATCTGATAAATTATTCATGAAGAGGCTGAGCTGTGGAGGTGCTTTGAGCTTCAGCCTCTGTGCTTAGAGCCCGCCTCCCTGCTCACTGTTTGATGGTGAGCACAGGAAAATAAAGGCCTTCTCTTTCCTCCACCACCTCCATCCGCCTGACACAGTCCTTAATGCTGACAAAGGCTTTCAGAACAAGATTTCTTGTTTTGACACATATGAGCTAAAGGGAACTGGCTAAAACAGGGTAATCACAGAGGCAGAAGGAAAGAAAGGACGCACATAGGTGGCCAGAAGGGGACGTGGGGGAAGGAGGCAGCGCTTCAGGGAGCACATAAGGCAGAATCTAATTTGTTAGAGAAATTACCATGGCTGAAACTAAGCCTACTCTACTCTAGCCTGGATTTATGTTGCAATAATTGAACCATGGGGCTCATCAGCTTCACAAAGAGTACACACAACGCTTTCCACTGCAGCTCAGCACCTTCACAACTCGACCCATTCAACTAGGATTCCTTTTGACAACAATATAGCCTGCAGACAGCAAATGAGGAAAAACAGTCTGTAAAAATACACAGAGTAGTGGCAGTCTGCAGGTGTGACAGTGTGTGTAGTGTGTATTAATGCCACAGTATTTACACCACTGAGCACACTGCTTCATTTGCCATGTGATGCAAATGAAAGACGCACTACATGTCAGGTTATGGGTTTGTTTGTTTGATTAATTAAATAGCATATATGGCATATACAGCAATAAACTATGTCTGATCCATATTACTCAAACCAGAAAGACAATAAAAACCAACAACAATTCATCTTTAATCTTAAGCTGGAGACACACATCATTCTTTTTCCATTTCAGTTGCAGATCATATCTCAGTAGCAGCAGCTCATATAGCACATACCCCTCTCTCTCTCTCTCTCTCTCTCTCTCGCTCTCTCTCTCACACACACAAACACACTTAATTCTTTTAGCTATATCAAACTAATGGTGATGAATGTCCCAGTCAAATCCAGTCATCTGATACCAAAAAAAGAAAAAAACGTACCTCAATGAGCACATAAACATTAATGTATTAACTACATCAAGCACCTACGCAGGGGACAAGATCTTCTTGTGAAACCAGAAGCCTATGCAGCTCACCAACTAAGCGTAGAGTGAGAGCTACTCCTACACCCATATACAAGGTAACTTGAACAAGTCAGTCAAATATTCCTTCAGTTTAGAAGCAGACCAAAACTATTTACTGCACATTAAACACGTGAGACACAAAAGAATATGTCTTCAACAGGCTATAAAATCAAACTGGTATTAGCTGCTAGCTTTTAGAATACAATGTCTGAATAAATGACTGTGGGTATAAAATGTACATCCCCAATTCCAAAGCAATTGGGACGTTGTGTAAAATGTAAATTAAAAACAGAATGATTTGCAAATCTTATAAGCCCATATTTTATTCACAGTAGAAGACACAACACATATCAGATGTTGAAAGTGAGACACATTTTACCATTTCATGAAAAATATTTGTTCATTTTCTATTACACGGGACAGTTGGGATATTATGTACTGTAGATGGTGGGATATTTAAAGTCTTCACACTTTTATGTTGAGGAACATTTTTCTGAAATTGTTCCACACTTGTTGAACCCCTGAACATCTTTCCTTCTGAGAGAATCTGTCTCTCTAAAATGCTCTTTTTATACCCAGTCATGTTACTGACCTGTTGCCATTTAACCTACTGCTCCCGCAGCTGTTTTTTTTATTAGCACCACTTACTTGTCCAGCCTTTTGTTACCCTGTTCCAACTCTTTTGACATGTGTTGCTGCCATCTAGTTCAAAATGAGCTAATATTTTTCATGAAAATGTAAAAATGTCTCACTTTCAACATCTGATATGTGTTCTGTGTTCTATTGGGAATAAAATATGGGCTTATGAGATTTGCAAATCATGCTGTACTGTTAAAAACAATTTTAATACAATGATTTCTATTGTAAAGATGTTATAACTGTAACAGGACTCTACAGCTATACTGTAATGTTTTGAAATAATCACTGAAACAAAACAATGGGCAAAATGTGTTCTCAGTGTAACCTCACAAACTGCAGTCATACAGAAGTGTGTAGCAGAGACAAACTTTTCTAAATCTGTAGCCTGTAAAGGTACTTCTCCATTATACACTTCCTCATAGCGAAATCTAACACAAACACAGAGTCTGTGTGTGTGTGTGTGTGTGTGTGTGTGTGTGTGTGTATCAGAGACAGAGCAGCAGCAGGCACTTTACACAGTCCCA
>JAOUQY010000042.1:12702491-12716224 GCA_028566355.1 Doras micropoeus | reverse complement strand
CCATACTAATAAATTATTGTGGTCTAAAATGACAGGTGTTTCAGTTTCATTGTCTAACCCCTGTATATATATATATAACACCAGCATGATGAAATAAAATGTTTGCAGATGTGAACAAAAAAACACTTACTAGCTTATATGTTCCATTTCTTCACTGTTTTATATTTCTAGTCCCACCTTCCACTAGGAAAATTATGAATGAGATATTGTTCCTAATAAAGTGCTCAGTGAGCGTATCTTCAAAATCCTAATTTATTAACACTCGTGTCAAGTGTTCGAACTTTATATCGTACGATAAATTGATCGAAACGCAAACATTACATGGTTAAGATGGGTGAAGGAACATGTCGTCGTCTTCCAGGCTACAGTTTGAACACTCTTTACCGTTAGCCTTCTTAGTGAAGAAATAGTTTAATCTGTCATTGTTGAGCTCTTACAGCAGTTGTGAAGGCGATTCGCAGTGTTCTAGGCCGTTTCTAAGAACTCCGTGCTATTTGGAGAGCTGATAAAATGATCAATAAGGCAACTGGCAGTAATGCAGATGGGCTAATCTGACTCTGAAACTGACGTGGAAGCCACAATCAGAAGTGATTGACTCATAGGTTTGGTCTGGTCTCGCTCTATATGAGGCGTCTCCGGTGATATATTTACACACACGCTGCACAGGCAGCTATACTGTGGATGTGTGCGCAGATACAGATGGATCACAGAAGTACAGTACGTCTTATGTAAATACCCATGTGTATCAACTTCAGCTTTGGCTCATACACATACACAAATCTACTGTGGCAGTTGAAACAGGACATCAGGTTTTCATCAAGTGGGTTAGGTCGAGGAAAATGGCATTTGTATGAGCTGCTGGTTTTCCAACAATATTTTCAATATTTAGAGTCCATTCGAGATGTGATAAAGTACAATCAGATCCCTGTGAAGGGGGACGGCGCATGGCGAAGTGATGAAATGCAGATATGTTAAAGGGTCCCTCAAAAGGGTCATTTTCGAGAGGGCTTAACAGATAGACTGAGGAAGTTCAGAATTCCCACTGTAAGGGGTGTAGTCTTCATAGGGAGTGAGGCATAGTCGAGGTAATGTCAGAATGGTAGTATCAGAAACTTTATAGAGAGGCTTCTACCCTGTATATTTAGTTCCTAAGGACTGTCAAGATACAGACTAGTGTTAATGCGTTTGCTTCTGTTGGGTTAGCGCATTACAGCACAAATATGGTCCAGGCATTATATAAAAGGTAGAATGTGTCAGGATACACAAAACTGGAACTGATTTTTGAACTGTATTTACACGTAAGATATCCTGCTGTAATCCGTCCGTCTCAGTGTACACACTGTCAGTATTTACACTGTAGTGACTTGTAGAGTTTATGTGTAACTGCACAGGTATTAGAGACACCTAGTGTAAAGTAGACCTTTTGGTTTTCCTGTGTCACTCCACACACATACACACAAAACACACAACCATACGCTCTCTACTTCCCCCACCACTCAGGGAGCCTGTGGGCTGGATGACTGGGGTCTGTTTCCGTCGGCAGTGACAATAAAAGCTGCAGGCAGAGACAAAGTCCAGCGCTGCTCACGGGCTCCACACTCTGCCCTTCAGAAGACAGTGCTTGGTGATGTCGTTATCAAAGGGCTTCATCAATCCTTCAAACGCGTACGATATTTTTAGGCAGTCAACCTGATTCGAAAGAAAGACTGCAGTAATTAGACTGCAGAATGGAAAAAATAATGACAGAAATGCAGCGTTTCTTCTTCCTAAGTGTTTGAAGGATTTAGGTTCGTCCAGTTAATTATATTGGCTTGGTTCACTGTTCCTGCTGTCTGGGGGCTGATTCATTGCATTGCGTGGGTGCATGCATGGAGTCATGCTTTCCGAAACGGTCACCATTAATGCACATTTTCCACCAGTTGTACTTCCCACTGACACCTGAATATGCCGTGATAGGGCGTGGTGCAGAGGGATGGGGCGAACACCTCCAACCGGCTTGCTACTAAAGGACGGTTGGCCAAAATACTTAAAAGAGCATAATTAATGCGGGCACTGCTTGTGACTAATGACAGTTGGTCAGCTTGTTAAAGCTCAGCAGATGGGACATTTTACGAGCAGCCCAATGGGAGTACCTCAGTGGAGAGAGGTGGAAGAGATACACCATCATCAACTGCAGGTATCATCGGTAATATAATGCTTTCCTTGATATACATGTACTGCATTGATCACATGTTCGGTGCAGTGGGCATCTGTTTGTATGCCAGTGACACAGGGGAATATTTAAAAGAAAACTTCATATTGGATTCTACAAGAAAGCATGTTAGGCAAACATGAACCATGAAACACAAAGCATTCCTTTTTAAAAGTGAGAACTGTATGAGACAGGGTTTATTTAAAAGTAAATAAAGCAAGAACTAGGACTTTGAGGAGTGGACGCATGCAGCATAAGATCGTTTTTCAGCCACGTCAAATTGGGCATGTTACTCACAAATAGCATCAGCTGGGTTCTCTGCAGTCAGAGATTACCTCATCAGGTTCACGCTGCCTTCTTCCTATCTGAGAGGATCTCACGAGCTCTATTATTGTGGCATGAAGACCGCGTCCTTTCTGAAAGGCTGCTGATTCACTGCACGACCCAGAGTTGCGCTAACGACTGCAGTCGTCATCGCTGAAAAGCACGATCACAAAAGCTGGGGTGAGGGAGGGTGGGTGAGGGGGACACATGCTCACGGATCACGAGAAAACACAAAGTTTCAAGAAAGTAGAAGCAAAGCTGAGACGGAGTGGGTTTAATGAAATGTATGTAAACTGCACATAGACATATATAGACAGCCGATCTTACTCCAAACCAGGTTCGCTCTTATTTCCTAATGTAATCAGGCATTTAAAGGAGTGCTCCGTTCTTATGGGACGTCTGTATTCGATAATAAGGCTAGGTGTGTGCGCTCAACAGCTACGGCTTGCTTAAGTTGCCAGCAGTGTCACCCGTGGCGTTTATGACGCTCTGTCGCTAAGGAGTTGCGTTTAGATCGTTTGCTGTATTAAGTAAAGTAACTGTTAAAAGTATCAGTGTGTCCTTGTGTTTGTGTGTAAATCTGAACGTGCCAATGGGTGTAAATGGCTTTGTGTACGTAAGACATTTGACAGTGGAAAGAGCAGAGAAAGGACTCATAAGAAAGCACTCATGGGAGAGAGAACAGCTGCGAGTTTGTCTCTCCCTGAGAGAGAGAGAGAGAGAGAGAGGCATACCTGGTTGTAGTGTTTGAGGAAATATTTATTATTATTATTATAGAATAAATTAGAGTCATGTTTTGTTTTGTATTTCCTTGTAGATATGTGATTAATTAATATTAGGGTGTTAGATTGCAGACACATTGCAGATAAATCTGTGTGTGTGTGCGTGTGTGTGTGGGGTTTACATCTGTGCTTTAGCCTTGTAGAACAACCTGTTCCCACTTGCTCCCCTTGCTGCTTTGAGCTCCAGTCCAGCACTGCAGTTGTCCAGCCCACAGCTTGTCTCTTGCTCTCGTGCGTACTTGTAGAGTAAGAGCCCACATAGGGGATCCTTTGTTTAGGAGGGTCTAGGCATGGCCGCTGATTTACAGGCTGCTAAAGTCTCCACGCGATTGGCTGCCTGTGCTGTGTGCGCGTCGGTCAGAAGCATGCGTCAGGCGTCTGCGGCAGTGTGTAGCTGTTTCGCTCTGTGCTGATCATGCAAACCTGGGCAGCTCACTTCTCACCGAACCACTACAGCCACTTATTCTTCTAAATCCAAGGGAGGCAAGATGGCTACCTTTTAGGATTATGTTGCCTAAAATCGAGGGCTTGCCCCTAAGGAGCGACAAGGTACCACCGCTGGCTTTTTTTTTTTTTTTTTTTTTACAGCTATTGTCTCAAGGAGACAGGGGTGCTGTGA
This sequence comes from Doras micropoeus, assembly GCA_028566355.1. Lineage (NCBI taxonomy): Eukaryota > Metazoa > Chordata > Actinopteri > Siluriformes > Doradidae > Doras > Doras micropoeus. The sequence continues at coordinate 12,712,308 of JAOUQY010000042.1, read as the reverse complement.
CTGTGGGGCTGCTCGTTTGCTTTGTGTATCTGATTGGGAGTTGTTCTTACTGCTTCGTTAGTAACGTGTGATGTTTTATGCTTTGGTTCTTCTTTTCAGGTGAGGTGCAAAGATCTTTCCAAATCACAGAAAACGAACCGAGTCTCCAAGGTAACGGACAGCCACTTTTTGCATCTTTTAGCTTCATGAATGTTTTCAGGTTCTTTTTTTAATTTTTCTTAATTTTTTTTTTTTTAATCAAGATGGTTGAGTTTTGGCACCTGCTGCTCTTTTCATTGAGGAATGCTGGATTTGTAATCGGCATGTACTTCTGTTTATGCTGCCTGGCTGGCAGGAGAGAGCGAAAGATTTTCATCTGCGCTCTGTTTAGTCTGTTTTCTATTGAGTTAAGTGAAGTTGTGTGACAGGAAAGGAGTGCTGTATGAATGAAGCCACCACAAGCAGCTTCAGAGAAACTCTCACCAGGAAGGAAGCATGCTTTTTTAGAAGTCATGTTGCAGTAAAGGCTGCATGCTCTGAAATTGTGCATGCAGCACAGTATTGGTAAATTTACTCTTTGATGGGGTTTGAGGGCTAGGGGAGCGTCACGACACACGTTAGTCATGTCGAGTTAGGAGCAACTCCTGTGTTTTTTTTTTTTGTTTTTTGTTTTTTTTCTAGATCTCAGAATTGAACGTGAAATCTAGACCAAAAGTGTAAATCTGTGACCTGCTTGATGTGTCTTTGATTCTCAAAATGTTCATTCTGAGTCTTTGTTTAGTGATGGAGGAGATGGAAAGAGAATGGGACTAAAGAGAATGTGATATTTAGCTTGCTTTTTCTTCAAAGTAATCAAGTATTATATTATCTTCTTTCTTTTGTAATTGGGAGATCTCGTCAGTGTGTGTGTAGTTGCAAAAGATGTGAAGTCTCTCCTGTGTGTTTGGTTTGGACACGCCCACTCTGGTCTAACTTTCCCTGGTAACGCTTCCTTAGGGAGGCTTCTTAGAATTCTGTAGGCAATACGTGCACTGTTGCTAGGGGTGTGCGCGTGGGGGGTGTGTGTTGTTTGCTGTGTCTATGGTGTGTGTGTGTGTGTGTGTGTGTGTGTGTGTGTGAACAAGGTTGTTTTTACCCTGAAAAGGAGTCGAGTGTGACTTTCTGGGTTTTCAGAGCTTCAGACACAACAAATGAGAAACAAAGAAACCAAGATGTGTGATGTGCTGAGAATGAGCAAATCGTCTCTCCTTTATGCCAAAGGATCTGAACAAGCACTAGTTGTGTTTTTACAGTAAACAAGAACACTTGATAAAAAATTTTAACTCAATTTAGATTCTGCTGTCTGCTGTATGATCACATTTCAGCCTTAATGTCAATGTCAGGACTAGCAGGGTTCGAATCAGAAGATTCATTTACTATAGAGGTTAATGCAACTAAACATAAAGCATGGATTGTTGCCTTTGTTAATTTTTTTATTTATTTTAGAAAATGCAAGCACCAGCTTTGGCTCGAGTATCAGTAATGAAGTATCTGGGTATGAGGGAAATATATTTTCAGTACATACTACTTTCTCAACACCATCATATTGATGGGTTATTTGTGCAAACGACAGATATGTTATACACAGAGAGATGCATGTGAAGATGCTCAGCTCAGCAGATTTTCAGCAGAGTTCATGAGTGGCTTGGTCACTTAAAGCTCGGATGTGTTCAACCTTCACGGTATACTCTAAAAGCACATGATTTGCTTATTGATTGATGACAGCGTATACGCAAACATAATGAAAGTTGCTGACTGAATAGGGAAATAATCTGACAGGTCTGTGTGTAAATAAAGTAGGCTAGATGGTTTATTGTCATGTCCCATTATTATTAGTAATTATAGCCAGTGGGTTCCATCATCTGAAAAACTGTCCCAGCTGGTTTTCATGAGAAGGATATTACAGTTTCTGCAGCTATACAAGAGTCCACTCTCAGCCCTTTGTATTAAAACAAGGTTCAGATGGTATATATCAATCATTCATATCAAAGCATTCCATTTGTGGGTCTGTATATTTGGTGTATATTGTAACACACTTTTATTGTTATCAGTTCCTGTGACATATTGTAGCTGTTAATAAAATGGAAAGGATTCTGGACCTGAAACATGAAACAACTGACAAATGCGACTTGCAAGCTATGTGCCGTATCAAAGCCTTCTTGTAAATACAGTCCAGTTGGTGGCCATCCTGCCGAATCTTCCCAGGCACTTATTTATAGTTGTAAAAGACCAGACCAAGACATACCTAGGGAGAAACTTAACAAGCTACATAACAAACACTTAACAAATTTATGTTAAAATCTGTGTGAGTGTGATCTTTGGCTCAAATCATTTGAAAGAACATTTTATTCAGGTGGCTCTAGCTACTGTGCCTGCAAGTTTCTCCATAACTACTGAAGCATAGGGCCACATTACTCCATTCATGGGCTGTTTTCTACTCAAACTGAAAGCGAAGGCAATAACTATGATGATTCTGACCTTGGATTGAAGTCAACTCTCTGACAATTTGTTGTAACCAGTGTCATTGTCACAGGTCATGCCTCATCCTTACTACTTCGGCAAACAGAGTAACACAAGAAAGAATTCAAAAAGAGTAATTGTGTACATTCCTACCTAGGCTTCGACATTCATATATAATCGTTGATTCATTCATCTTCAGCAACCGCTTTGCGCTGGTCAGGGCTGCGGTAGATCCGGGAGCCTCTCCCGGCAACGTTGGAAAACTGCCGTCCTGAGAGTTCCACACAAGAAACATCTGGCAGCTTCAGAGGAGTGGGGGTTCCCCAGAATATCAACTTAAGTTTGAATAACTCGAGTTTCTGAATACAGAAAGCTTTCCCAGCGTAATTACTGATGTAACTTTTGAACTTATGTTGCCGATTAAGTCACCAATTCTGAATAGATTTCAATGGCAATAAAACCGAACAAACACATTTCGTGCAGCGTTGTGCTGGTAGTCTTTTCTCTGAAGCATGAACATTTTCACTAATCTAAATCTGACTTGAAAATCGTAAACTTTTCACAAAGTACAAATAATAACCCTCTTGGATTGAAATTCTATATACAGCATACACAGTAATATAAACAGACATTCTGAAGCGCTTCCAAGTGCGATACGAATAAACCATGAAGACATACAGCAGAATCCGGTGATTTACATGAGCTGCCTGTTCAGTTCTTGGACATGTTCCTGGGTTGGTTGTGAAAAGTAGTTTCTGATGCTGGTTGCTTTCATTTTTTTTGTTCCACTTCTGGATTACATGTCAGAGAAGCTGATGACTGAACTCTTCATTTTTTTTTCCTTTCTCCAGCAGTAACAGTTGCAGGTGCTGCCTAAGTTATTGCCTCACTCTGCTTTTGGCACGGCTAGCCAGTTGCGTCACTGCAGCTGTCCTGCTATAAAGGTTGTGCAGGGGGTTTATGTATACAGTATTAAACACAATAAATCGAATAGCTGCTGCCATATCATTCAGATCTCCAGTAAACAATAAAAAACCACAGCTTGGCTCAAACAACTTGCAAATGTATTTTTGTGTGTACGTGTGCTTGGATTTATGTGCGAAGTAAAAATATATATAATGAGTAAGAAGAGCCTAAGGTATTGTGTGAATTAAATCATAGCCACATAGCTGAGTGATATGTTACTGACTGTTGATGCTTTATACTTTTGTTCTGTCATGGAAATACCAGTGTATATGCTATATAAATTGGTGTTGCAGGTAAGATGAGTATTCAGAAAGGACATTTTTCAATTACAAAGATTTCTACAGTGTTGTATAATACTACATATACTACATCCTGATGTCTAAGATATATCTAAATAGATATAGATGACTGGAATTAAGTTGTGAATCTCCAAAATCCAAATGACAACTGAGTGTTTTACAGCAGCACACTGCTTTATATATGTAATTCCTCTGTGAGGACACACAGAACATGGCCAAGTAATGCACTTACTTATACAAGGAAGTCAGCACAACAGAGAAACTGACTATAGTGTATACCTCCACCCTGAACACTTTTGCATATCAATCTCTACTGTATAATCAACATATTATTTTCAATGGTGTCCAGTGTGTTGTTAACGTTCTTGGTTTAAACTTCTTTCACTGATCATATTGGTCTATATCACTCTACCTGTTTCTTACATTACCTTAATAATAAGCTAACAGCAAAACTTGGCCATTATCACTTATGTTTGGTTGTTACTTGTAAACTTTTATTTAACAGATAAAAGGACTAAGAAAAGACTTTCAGTGTTTTCAATAACAAACTTAATTCTGTTTGTGAAGTTGATGGCTGCAACAAACTCGAGAAAAGTTGGGACAGAGCCAAAATAAGGTGGCTGGAAGGTTCAATTAGCAGTTTAACTGGTAACGGGTGAGGTCATCAAGATCAAGTACAAAAGGAGCATCCAACAAAGGCTTAGTCTTTGCAAGAAAGGATGGGTCGTGGTTCACCTCTTTGCGCAAAACTTCATGAGTGAATTGTCATTTTGTTCAAATACAAAGTTTCTCAGCAAAAGATTGCAAAGATTTGAGGTCTTTCCCCATCTACAGTTCATAATATCATGAAAAGATTCAAGGAGTCAGGGGAAATTTTGGAAATGCAAGGGCAGAAAGCGCTGCTGAATGTGCGTGACCATCGAGCCCTTGGGCGGTATTGTTTGAGAAACCTCATGCTGCTGTGATGAACATAGCCGCATGGGCTCAGGAGTACTTTGGAAAATCATTGTCAATTGCATTCATGAAGGGGAGAATCAGACAACAGAGAGTGTGGACTGTTCTGCAGCTTGTACACAACTAGAATGGACAAAAAATCCACAAGTAAAACTGCATTGATTAGTATCTTCAATTCCCAAATGATTAAGTATAACTAAAAAAAAAAACATGATGTGACCCAGTGGTAAACATGCCTCTGTGTTGAAGGCATCAATTTCTAAATTGTTTATATTTAACAAATAGAATGAAGTTCTTCATTGAAGACACTGAAATCTTTTCTTTGTCCTTTTGTCTGTTAAATAAAGCTTCAAGTGAATTAACAAATTACAGATTTCATTTTGATTGCATTTTAAGAAAGTGTCCCAACTTTTCAGTAAATGGGGTTTGTAGTAGGTAGATGGTGCTTTGAGGTGCCTGGTCAGAGCCAGAACAGGGGAAAACTAATCAGGAGTGAACAGTCAGATATGGGGACTCCCAGCCAAAGAGAGAAAAAAGTTTGGAATTGGTATTCATTTATTTGAATTCAGGCCATAATTATGCGGCAGCACCATCAGGCTGTTGATTTGTAATGGCCAATAACAATATGTGCCACATCACTCCTATGCCAAGACCTGTTTAGTCATCATTCTATTTTTCCTTGCCCAGGTTGAGTCACAGTGCATCTCAGTAAATGGCACTAGTTCAGAGCAGATGGAGGAGGAGGTGCCAGAGGACGAGGCATGTGATGTATCTCAAGAACACACTGCTCCACCTGACTCACCCACGCCTCTCCAGCACGGCCCTGCACCAACACCAGCTGAGAACGAGCTCAGGCCTGCTGTCAGCCACCATGCACTTCCTACTCACCATGAGTCTCACAGTGGTGCTAAACATGTAAAACCAAACACTGAGAAACATACAGATCCCACCAAAACACAGTCTGAGTCCCAAAGGACTTTGAACATGCACACCAGCATTCAACTACCTGAGTTACTTCCTGAACAGATGGAGAATGGAAAGATCAAAATGGAAGAGCCAAGCATGGTGGCACATGAACAAATGACATCTCCCTTAGATAGTACTGTCTACTTTGAAGATTTGTCTACACTAGCATCTGTATGTTCCTCCATCCCTGATAGGAAGGCTTTTGAGGAGAAGCTATTTGGTCCACAGACCTCAGAAATCTGTTCTTTTAAAAGTGAAAGAGAAGAAATATGTCAGAGTCAAAAACACCAAGAACAGACTTTTAACAATCCAAAAGATGATGATAACCTGCATCTTAAAGACTCATTTGCACTGTCGTTTCTTAATGTCCAGTCTTTAGTTGAGCATAGGAGCATAAGCATTGATCAGGCCATAGCTATTGAGGCCTTAACTCAGTTGGCAGCTACCCCAGAAACAGTGTCCTTCAAAACAGATCATCAGGGTCAGAACGTTCAAAACGAAAGCGTATTGTCCACAAACTTTGCATTAAGCAAGTCTATACCTCTTCAAGAAGCTAATTCTATATCAGAGGTTGTTTCCAATAAAGTCCCAGTAATTAGTTCATCATTGTATCAGACATCAGTTATTTGCAGTCCATTCAACAAGCACGAAAATTCCACCCAGCGCAGCACACCCACCCCCCACAAACTCTCTTTACACGATCTCTTAAAGGCTAGCTCAGAATGCGAAAAAATCTTGCACACCCAAGAGAATGGAATATTAAGTCAAGCACTTTGTAAAACAGAAAGGATAGATGGCACTTTTAAAAAGATCAAGCATGTTGATAGAACACATAGCTCAAGGAGGAGAGATGAAGAGGAAGTTGCTGCCCAGTTAGTGCAACTTGCATTCATGATTGAATCACAACACAAGCCAGTATCTTCTGAAAATAGCCCACCCAACGGAATGCCAGTTCAGTACAATCATCATACTATTGGGAGACATTTAAAAAAGCAAAGCAAAAGAAAACCCACCTCCTCAAGTCCAAGGATATCAAAAAAGAGAGCCACTGAGATTGAGGGAGGCAATCCCAGGATACCACTAGCCAGGAGATCACCCAATGGCAAAGCATCTCTCAAGATGAAGGGTAAACGGGAGGCCTTGCAGGAAAAGGCAAAACTGCACTCTAAAAAAAATCCATTTCTGCCTCAGACACAGATAGACCTGAAAAAATACCTAGGACATGCTAATAACGAAAATAAGCGAATTTTCAATTTCAGCAACTCCCACAAGAAAGAGCACTTAGACCTGCAGGCTCTCATGAACTCTGGGAACCAGAACACTCAGCATTTTAATACAGACCATGCACCTCTGGGTCACTGCCATGGCAACCAGTGTCAACCAAATGGACACTCTCACAGTCTCACAAATGGTCACTTAGGTGCTAATCAAAGCCAGAAGCACGAATGTGAAGAACATTTTATTTCTCAGGTATCGAAAACCTACAGTGTGTTGAATCATGGTGCTAAATTACAAGCCCCCTGTGCCATGCCTAATGCCGAAAGGCCTGACCCATCAGTGAGTCCAGGGAGGCAACATAAAGCAAACAGTCTCGACTATGAGCAACGTCATTCTTCCGTTGATCAGAACGGGTATTACAAAGTAGAGACATCCGGCTCTGTGACCGTGTTGTCTGTATCAGCTCAACATATGGAAAATGGAGATGTTGGATGTTCCAGAGAGCACACTCCCACCAAGCACATGCTCAACAGCTTTTTGGAATCTCCATTACAGTTTCTGGACACCCCAGCCAAGAATCTAATCAACACTCCTACAAAAAGAACACTGGACCTTCCCTCTTGTGACTGTGTGGGTAAGCTGTAAAACATCACTGACAATTTTTAAAAGCTCACAAACACCATTACTAGGAGGAATTTTTCATAAATACGTTGCATTTTTTTCTATTTGTAGAGCAAGTCGTCGAGAAGGACGAGGGTCCATTCTACACGCACCTTGGATCGGGGCCAACTGTAGCAGCAGTACGTGAGCTGATGGAGAACAGGTGGCATACCTCAATCTTAATCCTTCATTGTTCATATTTGATCGACTTTAATCCATATTAAATACAAGATAACCCAGACCTGCTTTGGTGCAATACAACATAGTACAATAACAAAAAGTTGATTTTAATCTTCAAAGATTGTTAGTTTTGAAGAAAGGGTGGATGGGTGGAAGCCTCTTTCATTGGGACTGACAGGAAAAGAGAAGCATAGAAGAAAAGAGAATTTCTCTCACTCCTTTACCCAGTGCAAAAGGCAATTAACTTGATAAAATATCTAAAAAAAAATTTCACTTTATCAAATTCCACAATTAAGTACACTAATTGCCTGTTTAAATTCAGTCATGATTTTGTCTGAAACTTGCTTTTTATTTATTTTATTTTTGTAAAACTGCACATAGCAACACTAGTGTGTACAAGCAGAAAGAGCAAACCTGGTTCTCATACACTAAAGAAGGTAAAACAGGAAGCCACTTTTCTGTACTGAAGGGGCCCAGCAGAGTGACTTTTACCACACTATAGGTTCACTGATGACCTGCTGCAGGCTCACGTCTGCGATGAATTTAGGTGCAATGTGTAATGGATCCCTTCTCAGTCTCCACATTTTTTTCCTTCTAGGTATGGGGAGAAAGGCAAAGCGGTGCGTATGGAAGTGGTGGTATTTACAGGAAAAGAAGGCCGGAGCTCACAGGGTTGTCCAATAGCCAAGTGGGTAAGTGACCTGTGGAAAATACGTTTAATTTAATTATGACCACCCCAGATAGTGATGGTGGTCATATATCTTTTGTCAAAGTTTATTTTTTCTTCTTCTTCTGTTTTTTTGAGAAAATAGTTAGTCGAAGATATCCTATACTTAGACTTCATAAATCCATGTGAAATTTGGTATAGTTGGAGCCCTATACATCTGATACGTAATAATAATGTATGTGTCCCTAGGTATGCATTTCCATTTTTGAAATTTTTATGCCATTACCCTGGCTACTTAAAATGGGTATGTGAGCATCAGTATTGGACCATGGAGCAATGGAAGAAAGTGGCCTGGTCTGATGAATCACGTTTTCTTTTATTTCACATGGATATCCATTTGTGTATGCACTGCTTACCTGGGGAAAAGATGGCAAGACAGTGGAGGCAATATGATGCCCTGGGCAATGTTCTGCTGGGAAACCTTCTGCTGGGAAAGCTGGGTCCTGGGAGAGCATTGCCCAGCCTTTATTCACAGCCTTGACTATCCTAAACATTGTAGCAGACTAAGTACACCCCTTCATAGTAACAGTATTCCCTAATGACAGGGTGAGGGTGTGTGTGCCTCAAAATCAAAATCTCCAAAATAGAAATAGTTTAATTGATTTATTAATGCTTATTTTATTCTTAAACATACGTTTACATCTATCAAACAGATGACAGGCTGTAACCACTAACCATGAAGGACTGAAGGACACTTAACACAAAAAAGAAAAAGAAGATAAAGTCTCTAACTGCTTATACACACAATTCCTGTGCCTGATAGACTCATTTGGGTTGATGGATTATTTTGTCAGCCTAGCAGTGACAGTGAGTGACAGTGAAATCTCAGCAATTCTGCACCTACTGCATCAGCACCATACACAATACCAAGCCATTGCAATGTCAGTGTCACTGATGTACTCAGAATGGTCCTCCACCCTAACATATGACTCTTTCCATTGGTGTAGGAGCTAACAAATTGTGCATAGCAAAAGGTGAGTTACAGCCTTGGCTATTGCACTGCATTGCTCACAGGGCTTCCTACAGGTACAACAAACAAACTACAACCTGTACAAATTGCAGCAGCAAGAATATTAACCTGCACTAAAATACAAACTCATATTAGACCAATTGTATCATCACTCCACTGGCTGTTGGCTTCTCTAGAAATGACTATGTTACATATATGACTGTATAACTAGTATCTAAATTTCTTAATGGTAATGTCTTAAATGCTAGTGCCGGTGCAAGCCTTTGCCAAATTTCCTGGATGATACACTATATTGCCAAAAGTTGCACACTCGCCTGCCTTGACATGCATATGAACTCGAGTGACATCCCATTCTTAATCCATAGGGTTTAATATGATGTCGGCCCACCCTTTGCAGCT
>JAOUQY010000042.1:12561458-12574622 GCA_028566355.1 Doras micropoeus | reverse complement strand
TATCTAAAGTGGAGTGGAAACCCAGTAAATAGTATGAGATTCTGGATTCGTCTTCGCAAAGCTGTGCTCACAAGAAAATAACAGTGTTTATTCTAAGATTTACATGTTTTATGCTTACATTTATTTTAAGCCTTTAAAAAAAAATACTTGAATAAACTTTTTACATTCCTATTCACTCATACATCCTTGTTTTGTAATCATTGTACACCAATCTGCTTTGATTAGCAGTAACAATTCAAACTGCTGATATAGATGTTTAGAGTACATAATGCATGAATGCAACACAGGTTGTTTCCCATTGTTAGAAATTGGCTCCACCTGTTTTTGAACATTTCTCAATTATGAGGTCATACAGAGTAGGAAGGAAGATTTCCTCTGTCAAATAGAAAAGTCCCTTTTATTTTCCCCCATTTCTTGTACAGCCTAAAGATGCTTAGATTTTGAAAATGCAAAAACCACATGTTTACTTCCCCTTCATAAGAACCAAGTACATTTGGAATGTATTCTTAATTGAATGTATGGAAATGTACAAGTGTCATTTTATTAGCGTCGTATTTCATCACCATATTTCATCACGACACACCCTCGATGTTTGAACTCCAACAAGGCGTACTGGTTTACCCTGGACATACTTCATTGTTCACATTCTCCTTTATAAAACCTGTCACACAACAGTTTCACTGAAACTAAACCACACACAGAGATCCAGCCTGTGCATTTCCACAGAGGAATCAAAATGTCTCGACGTAGCAGTGTGGCAGACCAGAGCCGTCACAGCTCTTTCGGAAAGTCCCGGAGATCTGAATCTTATGGAAAATACGGCAACCCCAGGCCCAACAGCCAGAACAGCCAACAGAATGTGTTCTGTGATTTCTGCCTGGTGAAAAAGATGAAGGCTGTGAAGTCCTGTCTAACATGCCTGACCTCGTTCTGCGAGACTCATCTGCAGACTCACTATGAATACCCAGCACTGATGAAGCACAAGCTGGTGGCAGCGACGGGGCAGCTGAAGGAAAAGATCTGCGCTGAACATGACAAACTACTGGAGGTTTTCTGCCGCTCTGATCAGATGTGTGTCTGTGTTCTTTGCATCATGGATGAACACAAAAAACATGACATTGTCTCAGCTGCAGCTGAGAGGACAGAGAAACAGGTGAGTATTTCTTCTTCAAGACTCCACTAAAACATGCCTTGTTATGTTTATTATGGTGTACGTCTTGAAAATGTAGTATGATATCTAAAGTTTTAATGTCCGTTTTTATTGTGACTAAAGCTCGTCTTTAGTTATTTCAGCCTTACATGCGTCATTGCTAAGACATGTGATCCTCATCTGATGATGCTCAGTATAAATAAGCTCTATTTTACTCCTGCAGAAACAGCTTAGTGCTAAACTGATGGCTTCTCAGCAGAAGATTGATGAAAGAATGAAGAAGTGGCAAGATCTGATCCAGGCTACAGAGGCTCTAAAGGTGGGGCTTTATTAGGACCCAGTGGAGTGCTCTCTACTCTGTTTTTCATGATTCTGCCATACTGTGTTCATATTATATCTAAGCTTCATCACCTCTAGTACACTCTCCTTTGCTGATTCTCTATAGCATTCATCTCAAAGTGTCTTGGAGGAGAATGAGAGAATATTCGCTGAGTTGATGCAAGCTCTGGAGAGGAGGTACACTGATGTGAAGGAGATGATCCAAGCTCAAGAAACAGCCCTGATGATTCAGGCTGAGAGACACCTGAGTCGAATGGAGGAAGAAATCACATTACTGAGGAAGAAACACAATGACCTGGAGAGACTTTCTCACTCTGAAGATCACATCCATTTCTTACAGGTACGGGTTCCTACATACCAATCGGAAAATGTGGTTGCAACCGTGTGTTTGTGAGATATCCATGAGATATAATTAGTCATTATCATAAAATCATCTCTCTATTCTGGCCACAGACCTGGCAGTCTCTTTCTTCACCCTCGGGATATGAGGACTTGTCCAAAGTGACACTGGCCCCACTTCACTCTTTTGATAAAGTTAAGAAAGCCATCTCTGAGCTTAAGATTCAAGTAGAAGATGTAAGCAAGGGAGAACTAAGCAAGATCTCATCAGCAGGTTGGTGAAATACAACACAGTATACAGTACAGTATTCCTTTCCAGTGGTTTAAGAGTACCTGAGTTACAGTATTGTAAAAAATGTGACTTTGGACTTTCTTTACAGCAAGAGAAGTTCAAATTCTGCAGGTTCTGGAACCAAAAACAAGGGACGAATTTTTAGAGTGTAAGTGCTTTTATTTACTACACTCAAATGTACTACATACTAGAGCAAAGCCCGTTATAAGAAACGTAAAAGTTCTGAAAATAAAACAGAAATCAATAGTTTGGTTAAATACAGCTTAAGTGATATTAAGTATTCAGGACAACACCCAGATAAATTCAAAACCAAGCCACTTATAAGTATTGTTAATGTAACTAAAACAAATCAGAGAGGTTCAGACAGCTACAATTTCAATGGCATTGTGTATAGAAACTGAGAAAATAAAGAGAAACATTTATACTAGAAAGCAAGAAAGTCATTTACTCTCACAGAAACAAACACTAAAGCGCAGTGCAGTTCTCTGCATAAGTAGCTTGTTAGGAAGCTGGGGTCATAGCATAAAGCCAGCCCCGGGTGGCATGTATTTATTTAGTTTTGTCACATGATAAGACTTGTGGCGATGTTACAGCTGTCAAAAATAACTGCAAATCCCAGCCTTCATAGGGTCTAGTATGATTCGCATATAAATAATCACGTTTTGTTAGGTATTGGCGCCCCCTAAAGCCACATAGCATGTTTGGTGCTGGTTCAAAAATGGCTTCACATTCCTGAATGTGGTATTTAATTACATTTAATTATTGTCTGATATTATCGTGGTCAACCTGATTTACAGGTTAGAACAATTCAGAAAGTCATGGTTAAAGCTGCAGGCTGGTTGATTTACAGACAGAAGATGCTATTCACCTAAAGATTCCACATAAAGTGTCACTCACGCTCTCGTACAACATGGCTGTAAATGGCTGAATTTATTCGCAGCACTCAGCAGGTTAGGGCAAATTAACAAACTGTGAACCTAGTTAGGAAACTAAAATATATACCCAAATTCATGTTGTAAGCAGTTATTTGGGGAGAATAAGCCAAGTTGTATTTGCGCACATGGATATAAGTATTTATGTGAGTACATTTGCAATAAAAGGGCAAAATACTAGTAATGAGCTAACGCTTGCTGTGCTGTTTTCTGTACAGATTACTGTCAGCTTTCCCTGGATCCTTTAACAGCTCACCCAAGCTTACGCCTGTCCAAGGAAAACACTGTGGTGCAGATGAGCACTGAACAAAAATCATACCCCGAGCATCCGGACAGGTTTGACTACTGGCAGCAGGTGCTGTGCAGGGAGGGTATGACTGGCAGCCGATACTACTGGGAGATTGAATGGAGCGGTACGGAAGTGGACATAGCTGTAACTTACAGGGATGCGAGCAGGAAGGGCAATGACAATGTTTGCAGCTTTGGCTGGACTGACAAATCCTGGAGTCTGTACTGTTCTGAGTCTAAGTGCACCTTCATGCACCGCAGTAAGCGTACCTCCATTCCAGTGCCCAGTTCCTCAAAAATAGGAGTGTATTTAGACCACAAGGCTGCAACACTGGCATTTTATAGCATCTCAGATACAATGACTCTCCTCTACAGAGTCCATACCTCATTCACTCAGCCACTCTATGCAGGGTTTGGAGTCTGGGGCTATGGAACTACTGTAAAGATCCTGTAAAAAATGGTTTCTATTTAAATACACAGGAAATATTTTATAAAAGTCTTTATGTTCTTCTTTGTAAGATCTTCTCATTCAAAGGACATGTCTATTTTAGATATGTATCCTCTTCTAGGTTTAATTACTGCCTTTTAGTTGTAGGACTAACATGAAAGTGAAAGGCAGAAATCACTAAACAGCTGAAGGAATGAAGATGCCACAGCTACCACACAAAAACCACTAGATGGTGTTATTCGAGCTCTTTGTCACTGCCTTTAAAAGCCAAATTTTGGTCATATAAATTAATCAGTTTTTTTATTTGATCTTTGACTCATGGCATGCTTGTGCACCTTTTCTGTAAGACCTTTTCTAGTTAACCTGACTAGTGGGTATTTTTACCTACAGTTTCTCCTTTGGGTATATTTTCTCCTATAGGTATCATAGTCACATAACTCACCTTACAAAATTAAAATATAAATCTAATAAATGACATGCTCCAGTCAGTCTTTCATATTTTATTATTTACCATCATTACATATTCAACATTTACCATCACCATGGCAACCCAGCTGCACTCCTTCTGCAATTTTTCTAAATGTCAGAGAAGGCGTTTTTGAACTTGGCCTGCATGCATAAATAGGCATGCATCAGAGCAAAAGGAGAACATTTCTTAAATGTTCTGTCCAAGTCAAAGTAACCTCAAACCTCTAAATCTCCTCACACAAAGTATGTACAGTACAGTAGCAAGGTCTACAGCTTTGAAATAAACAATTTAAACAGAAAATATACTTTGAATTTATACCAAGTGGCAATATGAACACTTATGTGGAGGCACACTCAATTCCAGTGTTTATCACTGTTTAACCTTTAACTCATTTAAATTTAGTATAACTAATGTTGATAAATATGACTTGATTGTATCATATGTGGATAAGTACAATAGATGTTTGCGAAGTGAAACGTATAGCCTATGTCATGCACAGATGTGTAACAATTGTGTATGACTTCACATGGAATAATTCTTTGCATATGAATCCATAGGATTGGATCTGAAGTTTCTAAACTCTGTGACCACTCACTGTCCACTCTATTAGACACACCTACCTAGTTGCTCCACCTTGTAGATGTAAAGTCAGAGACTGTAACTCATTTGTTGCTGCACAGTTTGTGTTAGTCATCCTCTAGTCCTTCATCAGTGCTCACAGGATGCTACCCATGGTGGACTATTCTCAGTCCAGCAGTGACACTGAGGGGTTTAGATACTTCAGCAGCACTGCTGTGCTTGATCCAAACGTACCAGCAGGGTCACTGCAGTGCTGACAATCATCCAATACCCAAATAGTACCTGCTTTGTGGTTGTCCTGACCACTGAAGAGCAGCATAAAAATGGGCTAAGAAAATCTGCGGAAAAACAGATGGACTACAGTCTCTATCTCTAGCAAGTGCACCTGTATGGTCAAATGGACAAAGAGTGATGTTTTTAATGTTATGGCTGATCGGTGTAGCTTACTTTATGTTCACGTCGTCAGATCTTTTTACATCTCATGAAAACCTGTTAAAACACGGTGTGTCAGAGAATGCGCACAAGCAGTGATGATCAGTGAAGAGGATGTGAAGGCGCAGGGAAACCCGCAGTACACGCGTACAGCCACAGTCACGTGACACAGCGTAACGCTCTCGGCCTGTGTGACAAGAGCGGGTTTGTCTTACAGTATTGCCACTTGTAGGTAAAAGTTCGTTACACGTACAACCCTATCAATGAAGTGGAAATAAAATGCAGCTTTCTCCTGTGGAGTATGGCGAGCCGTTTTAATGTTTAAATCAGTAGACGATGTAGTTATCCGCAAATGCATTTTGTCTAGTTAAAATTTCAAGCCAACATATCCGTCATTTTCACTAGTGAAAACTAAATCCCTATTAGTCAGCTTTTACTGATTAAACCGTCTATGACCTGAACAACAGGTTAGACGCTTTTCCTCCCCGTTTTTAAAATACCAGCAGTAATCCTTAAAAAAACAAGAGAAGTGTGGCAGTGAGCTCCAGCGGGGTGAAGATGCGCTAACGCTGCTCGGGGCGGGGGGAGGAGCCGAGCAGGAGCCGAGCGGAGCCGAGCGCAGCCGAGCGGAGCCGAGTAAGAGCCGAGTGAGAGCCGAGCGGAGCCGAGCCCAGCCGAACGGAGCCGAGCAGGCGCCGAACGGAGCCGAGCCGAGCCGAGCCACACCGCTGCTGCCTGGAGCCGCGCTGCAGCTCCGCCAAGCTCCCGCACTCTATCAAACACTACAGGACGAGTGGTATACATGAGGAAAAACGGTTTTAAAACTCCTGAGTGTTTGTCTACAACCCGCTGCTGCCTGTTGTTCTGTGTGTCGTTATTAACATTTCGGAGTGGAAAGGTTAAACCGAAACGGCTGCTGTACCTCTCCGTGAGGGATAAGGTAAGATTATGAAATACACTACACACACTTGGCTTGTACGGCTGCTGCGTGTCGGTTAGCGATTTTTTTTCTTTGTGGAAAGTATTTACAGAAGTTAGCTTATTTGTCCTTATAAGTGAAACCGACATATTTTTCCTTTTCATTTGCCTGTAACTGAGACCGTGCTAACGCAGACGTGTTGGGAGGAAAAAAGCTAGCAGTGTTATGTAGTTCTCACTGGCTCAGTCTCGCCTTGGTTCATGAACTCGTTTTTCTCCTGCGCTCCAGGTTCTGGTGTGGGGCTCGGAGATGAGCACGAGCATGAAGTGAAAGGCGAGTGTTGATGAGGCGGAGGTGCGAGGCTGGAGACTCAGGCAGAGGACATGATGGTAATGTCGGGGTGGATGATCCTGCCCATCAGCCTGCCCGTCCTCACCATCACCGGCATCTGGGTTGTGTGAGTGTCCCTGTGTCCTACAGACACGCACTGTGTACATCCAACACTGTCCAAATATTAGCACTTCATATGATATTGCTTTCGCCTGCTAGGATGCATGAGTGGAGTATGAAAACAAGCCTGCATGGTTTCTGTTGGCCCATCTCTACACCTCAGCTTGAATTACATTTGATAGGTTTACATCCCTGTTGAGCTGTTATTGGAGATCTGTCTGAATAAATGCTGTAAAGCGGCTCTAACTGTTCTGCTTCGGATTTAATCTAAGAAGCCACTCTGGTTTGGTTAGGAAGCAGAGATGAGTTTGTAAACAGTGCGTGAATAATGGTGATTAATTCCACGATTGTTTGTAATGACCTCTCATTGACATTGATCACCGTCAGTAACGTGTATCATGGACGGGTTTCTACGTGTCAGGGTGGTTTGGGTCACGCTGGCACTCACGAATCACTTTTGGATGATGAGTCTTATAGCCCAGGACATATCATTGGAGAGACATTACACTATTAGTAATAGGTAATATTGGCTATAGATGTAGATGTGATACTGTAAATCTAGCATACCCAGGTGGTCAGAATGTAAAGAGACATCATCGTACATATAACAACACTGATACAATCCGAGACCTTGTGGATATTTTTTAGATAAAGCTGCCTTGGCATTATGAGGCTCTGTCTAAGAGCAGAGGAAGGAAGTGATACACTGACAGGAGTAAAGGGTTCAGGTAAAGTTGAGAGGGCAGCAGGATGTTATGAGTTATGAGATAGTGTGTCTTATTGCTTGCAGTGCAGGTCCAAGAGGTAAACACCACATAGGTGTCTGTTTCGTTTAAGTTGTGATAATGGTATACAATTAACTCACTACTGGAATGCACCCTAGTTACTTATAGTGGATTTCGGATTGGTGTGGTGTTTTCTAAATGCATGCAGGAGTTCCCTGTGTCCCTCATCCAGAAGGGCAGGGATGGTTACATAAAGCATGGGAGTACAACACAGGGGTGGAGCACTTACCCACACTTTCCAGCCTACGTCAGCCACTTCTCATTGGCTGTCGGACAAGCTAGAGCAGAGCTTTCCACGTCTCCAGTAGTCAGGGCTGGTTCCCACTAAATGTGGACTTACTTGTGCTGTGCCCTAAATAGCTGCTTCCATGACTCTTGCTGACTGGTAAGCAGACAGCTGAGATTATGGCCCTGCAGAGGGATTTACTGAAAACGTCAGTCCTTCAAATACAGCTACAGTGTTCTGTTTTGCTAGTTTTAGATTGCAGTTGTTTTTGGTCCAATGCCCACAGAATCTTCAGTGCTGCTGTCCCACCAGTTAGTCCACCAAATGGTTTGTTTTGTGAGGCTGCATAATTTAGACCTAGCTCTGTATTGCTGAAAGGTTTCTATTTAGACTACATTTCTACAGAAATCTTTCTGTTTCTGCTTTCTTTGGGTTTTGATTTGAATATTTGATATGTAGTGTCTCCAAACCACAGGTGTTTGGGCTGGCCCTCATGTTTTCATTGTTTCTTGTTGTGACAGAGACACCGTGATTGAGCCTGTTTAATAATCCATAAAACATGTAGGTAAGATGACTATGTAAATTAACTAAAAACAGAGGTTTTTTTTTAAACTTTACTCCTACACCATCATCAAACTAGTTTATATGTTTTGTTTACAGCACATGATTCACGCCGGCCCACCCTGAGGCATGAGGTTGGGTTGACGGTGTTTATCATGTTTACATCCATGCTCTTAACTCACAACTCGAGACATGGTTTTGTACGCGTTACTCCATTATGTAAGAGGAAATGGAGTCTTGAAAAAGCCACACTCTGCTATCTTCTTTCAATACCACAGAGTCAGTTTAAGTGCCCGGCCTGTAATGTTGGTGTTCGTGGTGACCTGGTAACGGTTTTTGTGATTATTCACAAGAGCGCTGAGGCAGATGGGAGTTTGTTTATTTACCAAATGCAGTTTTGCTCAGTGTTTAATGGTAGTGGGGTCTGAAAGCACATCTCACTGTGTGTACATGCACTGAGAGAGGAACACAGCACTAACTGGCATTTAGCCTGTTTCTGACCCTGCAGCTCTGCTGAACAAATGCAAATTATGGGAGCTGGATAAATCAGATGTGCACTGACAGCTTGGTGATGAGGGCATATATGTGCATGTCCTCTATGTTTTCTCTGCTTCCTTGCAAATCTTATGAAAGTGAGAATTCAGGACATTCAGGAGCCGAAAACCGACTGCCATCCAATACCGTTTTGTGCACTCACCTCACTAGAGGGTCATTATGACTCTGGATTGGACTGGATACTCTGACCTCGCTGCATCAGCAGAAGAGAAGGTTTAAATATTGCCACGGTGCTGGTGAAAGGTAAAAATCAATCCTGCAGATGACTTATCGAAAAAAAAAAATACAGCAAGCAAATGAGCCAGAAGTATGATTACTCTTAAACATCTTTTGTGGTAATTGTCCTTCATTTATGTAACACCCCTGCTTCATGAACTTACTTTTATATCTTTTACATCAGGTATGCCATGGCCCTGTATAACCAGCATGTTTGTCCTGTGGATAACTGGTAAGAGTCTGATTCATTACACGTCAGTACCCTGCACAAGTGTTTGTTGTCTTTCAACTGCAGTGAAACATCTGCCCTATTTATCACAACCATATAATCATAAGTGGTTAAATGCTTTGCTTTGTCCAAACCATCAAATTGCATTAAAGTAATATTTTCACAAGGCACAGCTTTGCTGTATTCTGAATTGCACTGCATTTCACTGTCAGTTATGCAGGAAAATATGGTTCATGATGTGATTTGTCACAGTACATTTGGTAGAAATCTAATTGTTATTTGTTTTGTTTTGCTCACATGGCTATAAAAAAATCATCCATGCCGGCTCTGTATTGTAACAAACAAATGGCCTGTGTGAAAAAAGTGGTTGACCTGCCGGGTATAGGATCGTGCTGTGTGCATACTGTGTCACATAATAGTTTAATCATAACTGTTTACACTTCTTTGATTTAGCATTTGTTTGTGCATGTGTTTCAGGTTATATAATCAGTCATGTGTGGAAGATTTGCCCATGCAGACGGGACCAACACTATGCTGTACTCTGGACAATGTGCCACTCATCAGGTATGTCTGACAAAACATCTTTCTTCTTTACAGAATGGGGTCAGAAGTCTTTATATAAATGGGTGTAATGTATGGCATATTTACCATCATTTTTCTACATCCATGTTTCTACAGTTATGTATCTATTAACACGTTTAACAAAGTATGGCTCCTAAAAGTCACATGAAAGCATATTTAACAATCTCCAGCTGGATCCTGCTGTGTCTGATTTTCAAACAATGTTCCAGTTGTCATGTAGTGAGCTGTGGAGGTTCAACACCACCATGAGGTTATTCTCAACGTAGTGAGCTTATGTAGCGAATAGGACGTCTGTTGTGATTTGTGGGGTCTTACCATTGCTGCATGCGGACAAAATTATACATCGATCCAGGGTAGCGTAAAGAACAACTATTACAATTAGATTAAAATTGAATGTAGTTTGTGATAATAGTCTTTGAAAACATTCCACATGAGTGTATAGCACAGGCCAGTATGTAGTGCTCTGTCTTTTGTAAGTTCTGTTTATCTGTTCCTGCTCTCACCACACAGCAGCAGTTTATTTTTGAACTGTAAAATATTTTATCTCCCATATGTCCTGACTCTAGTGCAGAGCAACCGTTTCCCAAAATTAACCACTTAAAGCAGATCTTTGTAAGAACTATGTGTATTTGTCTTATCATATTCTTGTCATCTGCTTATGCAAAGGAAAGGTATGCTTTTTTTAGCTTGAATGTATTTGCGCATTATTCTATGGTCCAGTATGCTGGCAGGGTGCGATATGTTCCCAAAACACAGGGCTCTTGGGTTGTTATTAATAAAAATGATTGCATATCATGCATATTCCTTCTACACAGTAGAAGGTATTGAACACATTGCTGGTTTTTATGCTGCTTCTCTTCCCTTTTTCCCAGAGTTGTTTCAGTCTTGCTTCACTTCCTGCCCTAACGGTCTCTTGTAACAGAGAAAGAAAGAGTGTAAGAGGGAGGGAATGAGAGAATGAGCATGAGAGTAAGGATGAACAGAAACACAGGAATATTCTAAACGTGCTTGTTTAGTCTGATGTTTTCTGGCACCTTGGTGTCAATGTTAGTGTGGAGTCTGAGAGATGTTTTGTTGAAATTCTGTGGTTAGTGCTAGTGCACATGCTTCTAGGCTTGTTACCAAGGGCTGTCAAAACAAATTTCATTGTACAGTAATATTTTTCATTTTAATCACTAAACACAATTCTATTGGAACTTTTTGCATGGCCTAATTTATTTCTCCACTGATCAGCCATAACATTAAAAACACCTGCCTGTTCTCGTGTCGGTCCCCCCTGTGCCACTGGAACAGCTCTGATCTGTCAGGGCATGGACTCCACAAGACCTCTGAAACTGTGCTGTGGCATCTGGCACCAAAACCTGAGCAGTAAATCCTTTAAGTCCTGTAAGTTACAAGGTACGTCCTATGTGGATTAGACTTGTTTGTCCATCACATCCCACAGATGCTCAGACTGAGATCTGGGGAATTTGGAGGCCAAGTCAACGCCTTGAACTCTTTGACTTGTTCTTCAAACCATTCCAGAACAATTTTTGCAGTGCAAAAATTCCTGCTGAAAGAGGATGCTGCAATTAGGGAATACTGTTAGTAGTACAGGTCTTGGTACAGTACTTGGTCTGCAACAACATTTAGGTAGGTGGTACATATCACATTAATGCCAAGACCCAAGGTTAACCAGCAAAACATTGCCCATAGTAACAGTTTGCCTCAGATGGCTTGTCTTCTTCCCATAGTGCATCCACAGTCTTACCTAGGTAAGCAAAACACACACACCCAGCCATCCACAAGATGTAAGAGAAAATATGATTCCTCAGACCACATCACCTTCTTCCATTGCTCCTTGGTCCAGTTCTGATGCTCATGTTCCCATTGTAGGTGCTTTCAGTGGTGTACAGGGATTGGCATGGGCACTCTGTTTGGCCTGCAGCTACACAGCCCCATACACAGCAAGTTGTGATGCACTGTGTGTTCTGACACCTTTGTGTCATAACCAGCATTGTTTATCAGCAGTCTGTACTACAGTAGCTCTTCTGTGGGATCGGACCAAAAGGGCTAGGCTTCAGTCCCCATGCATATCAGTGAGCCTTGGGTGCCCATGACACTGTCGCTGGTTCACCGGTTATCCTTTCTCGTACCACTCTGGGTAGGTATTAACCACTGAATACT
Organism: Doras micropoeus; assembly: GCA_028566355.1. Taxonomy (NCBI): domain Eukaryota; kingdom Metazoa; phylum Chordata; class Actinopteri; order Siluriformes; family Doradidae; genus Doras; species Doras micropoeus. Next base: position 12,562,665 of record JAOUQY010000042.1, on the reverse strand, counting down.
GAAAACACTCCAGAAGACCTGCCATTTTGGAAATGCTCTGACCCGGTCATCTAGACATCACCATTTGGCCCGTGTCGAAATCTCTCGGGTCCTTACCCTTGCTGAGTTTTCCTGCTTTCAACACATCAAATTGAAGAGCTGACTGTACAGTACTGTGCAAATGTTTTAGGCATTTGTGCAGAAAATGCTGTAAACTAAGAATGCTTTCAAACATGGAAGTGTAAATAGTTTATTTTCATCAATTAACAAAATGCAGTGAATGAACAGAAGAGAATTCTAAATCAAATCAATATTTGGTGTGACCACCCTTCAGTTCTTCCATGTACACTTGCACACAGTTTTTGAAGGAACTCGCCTGGTAGATTGTTTGAAACATCTTGGAGAACTAACCACAGCTCTTCTGTTATATGTAGGTTTCCTCAAATCCTTTTGTCTTTTCATGTAATCCCAGACACACTCGATGATGACTTTCGCTGTATGGTTGGGGTTGTTGTCCTGCTGCAGAATAAATTTGGGGCCAAACATACGCCTCCCTGATGGTACTACATGATGGATAAGTATCTGCCTGTATTTCTCAGCATTGAGGACACCATTAATCCTGAACAAATCTCCAACCCCATTTGCAGAAAGGCAGCCCCAAACATGCTTGGAACCTCCACCATGCTTCACTGTTGCCTGCAGACACTCATTATTGTACTATGCTGCCATTTTTCTGTTTCTGTGCATAGTTGAGTCGCTTGGCCTTGTTTCCAGGTCGGAGGTATGGCTTTTTGGCTGAACTCTTCCATGAAGACCACTTCTGGCCAGACTTCCCCAGACAGTAGATGGGTGTACCTGGGTCCCACTGGTTTCTGCCAGTTCTGAGCTGATGGTGCTGCTGGACATCTTCTGATTTTGAAGAGCAATAAGCTCGATGTGTTTGTCATCTGCTGCATTAAGTTTCCTTGGCCAACCACTGTGTCTACGATCCTCAATGTTGACTGTTTTTTTTGTACTTCTTCAAAACAGCTTGAACAGTACATCTTGAAACCCCAGTCTGCTTTGAAGTCTTTGACTGGTAGAGCCCTTGCTGATGCTGTATAACTACCTTGTGTCTTGTTGCTGTGCTCAGTCTTGCCATGGTGTATGTACTGTGACATGAAACTGTCTTCTACAGCCTCACCTTGGTAGCAGAGTTTGGCTGTTCCTCACCCAGGTTTAAGCTCCT
>JAOUQY010000042.1:12543435-12560519 GCA_028566355.1 Doras micropoeus | reverse complement strand
TGTATATACTTCTCAAAAAAAAAAAAAACACTTACACACTGGATCAAGACAAACAAAAGATTCAAGTTGAAAATCCTTACTGATATAAATTTTGTAATTTGTAACAAAATTATGTAATAATGGTCAACGGAAACCAAAACCATCAACCCAGTGAAGGCTGTATTCAAAATCACACTGAGCATCTAAGTAAAAAAAATGAAATCACAGGCTGATCCAATTTCTGTCAATTTCATTATGGCAACTCATAATGTGACTGAGTAATGTGTATGGATAGTGCCCTGGGGGAACTCCTCCTAGAACTGGGTCAGGGCATCACTGAGCTCCTGGTTTGTGGTGCTACCTGGCAGCATCAGATGTACTGATACAGGGGATTCAGGGGAACGTGAGGACCAGTCAATCGCATCAATGTACACCATCTAGAGTGAACTGCCTACATACTCTGGCCACATGAGGCCAAGCATTGTCCTGCACCAGAAGGAACCCAGGGTCCACTGCACCAATGTAAAGTCTGACAGTGGCTCTGAGGATCTCATCCTGGTACCTAACAGCAGTCAGGGCATCATTGGCTATCGTGCAGGTTTGTGCGACTCTCCAAGGCTCTGCCTCCCCAGGCCATCATTGACCCACCACCAAACTGGATGATGTTGCAGGCAGCACGTCAACATTGGCGACATCCCGGCATCTATAGAGTCTTTGACGTTTGTCACACGTGCTGAGTGTGAACCTGCTCCGATCTGTGAAGAAAACGGGGTGCCAGTGGTAGACCTGCCAATTCTTGTGTTCTCTGGCGAATGCCAATCAAGCTGCACCCTGCTGGGCTGTGAACACACGTCCCACTAGAGGACATTGGGCCCTCATGCCACCCTCCTGAAGTCTGTTTCTGACAGTTTGTTCAGAAACAGGCACACCAGTAACCTGCTGGAGGTCATTTTCTAGGGCTCTGGCAGTGTTCCTCCTGTCTGATCCAATCGTACCAGCACAACACACACTAACACACCGCCACCACCACCACATCAGGGTCACTGCAGTGCTGACAGTCATTCACCACCCAAATAATACCTGTTCTGTGGTGGGCCTGTGGGGGTCCTGACCGTTAGAGAACAGAGTAAAGGGGATTAACAAAGTCTGCAGCGAATCAGATGGACTACAGGCTCTATCTGTAAAACTACAAAGTGCATCTGTATGGTCAGTGGAGCTGATGAAATGGACAGAGAGTGTAGATACAAGGAGGTGGATTTAATGTTATGGCTGATCGGTGTATGTGTGTGATTTTATTCATTACAATGTTGCCACATGATTAACTGATTGGATAAGTGCATCTGTGCCTGTGCTCCTACTGAAGTGGATGGTGTTCCTGTTCCTGTTAAATTGGCCAGCAAATGTATAATGTAGTATATAGACTGCTCTGTGTATAATGTAGCATATAGACTGCTCTGTGTATAATGTAGCATATAGACTGCTCTGAGTATAATGTAGTATATAGACTGCTCTGTGTATAATGTAGTATATAGACTGCTCTGAGTATAATGTAGCATATAGACTGCTCTGAGTATAATGTAGTATATAGACTGCTCTTTTTTCTCTCTGTGGCAGTATAAACTCATTAATATTTGAATGAATTTCTGTCCATTTTAAATTTAAAGTCCAGCTTTCAAAGGAATTTGATAGCTCTTGGCAGGCAAAAGAATTCCAGTCCTGCTGGTACGAGGGTCGGGTGGGTGTGGAAGAGACTGATTGGTTGTTTATTCTAGATTCCCAACATCACTTCTTCTTGGCACTGAGGTTTAGTGAAGTCGGTAAAGGGTCAGACTCAGTGAGAGACACAAACATGCACGCAGGAGTCTGTAGCAGACACGTATGAAGCCCGTATCACATGTATTTACAGAATGTGCATTGTTTGACCTATATATGAAAAATTTAGGGTGTGAATGTGGATGTGAGCAGTATCATGTATTATGAAAATCAAGGCACTAGGTGGACAACTGCCAACAGAATTCTTTGTTTAAAATGTATTGTGGTGTTATCTTAAATGTAGAAAATGTATTTATTTGGAAATTTAATGTGATATGATTTGTAGCTAGACCTGCCATTTGGAAGCGGCGTGTCTTACCTGATTTTGTCAGTCAAATTTATTTTACCTTTAATTTATTTGACCTTAAAGCTACTATTTTTCTTGTTTGCATCCTCCTCTCTTCCTTTAGTGCTGTCTTGTTTGTCTTGTGGTGTCTGAGCTGATAGCTGGATGCCTCTTGTGTCCTTTCTGCTCTTCCTCTTACTGCTGTTTTGCACTTCTCACAGGATAGCAATTAGGGCCAGTTTTATTTGTCTGTGTGTGTCCTTGTTTTCAGCCCTCAAACTTTGTTTTATGGAGTAATTTAACTGTATGTGCAGTATAACAAGTATAATAACGCTTCATCTTTATTCTGCACTGACTGTAAATAAATGACACTTCCTAACCTGGATTTGACAGCCTCAGCATTTACTCCTTGCTCTGGTATGTGTTTATTTGCAGTAAGTGTGGCACATTACCTCCAGAGAGCTGCTTCTTCAGCCTTATCTGCAGCACAGGATCCTTCATGGGTGAGTATGTGTTTATTTAGCAGGATGTCACGTGTAGGTCATTTAAAGATATTATTTCTGCTTTACTCCTATCATAAACAGTTAACATTAGGAGTGTAACATCATGTTTTACATACAGTAGTTGCACTCATGACAGGAGAGGTTAGTAGATTTCACACTAGATTAGTTTTCACACTCGTCAATGGGGAAATTCAATATCGCCAATTCACCTAATGTACATGTTTTGGGCTGTGGGAGGAAACCCATGCAGACATGGGGAGAACATGCAGACTCCACACAGAAGGGACCCACGTCTCCCTTCCTGCGATTCAAACCCAGGGACTTCTTGCTGTGAGGCGGCAGCGGTGTCCACTGCACCAACTTTCTGCCCCGTTAAAAAATAATAACAGACCACATGCAAAAAATAGAATTGAATTTTAGCAATGAATACTTTCTGGATACTAAAAATGAAAGGTAATAGCTGAACGTGTGTGTGTGTGTGTCACATTGTGTGTGACTATAGGATGGTGTAACTAAAGAAAGTCATACTAAAGAAAGTATCAGACACTAAAAAAAATCACATAAAAAAGACCAAAATGAATAAAATAGCAAATCTCTCTTTATAAATGCAATTTGAAATGCATTTCAGTAGCCCGCGTACACAAGATTTCACACCCAGATTAGCACTTCATGATGCCTCTTATATATACAGCAAGGAGAAATAATTCAGACACTTTTGTTTTGTTATTTAATATAGCATTTCCAGTGCATTTATGCTCTCAAAATATACTTTGAATATGTCTTGAGTTGTACTGATAAATATTTTATGAAAGAATATGTATACATTAGCTTAACATTAGGTATTAGGAATATAACTGAAAGTCTGCACACCCCTGTTTTTGTGATGTGAAAAACATGCATCCAAGACGTATCTATCTATCTATCCATGGACTTTTTATTTTGTAAGAAAGGGCATCTGTCTAGCCATCCTACCACATAGCCCAGATGTGTGAAGAATACAAAATACTGTTATCACATGCAGGGAGTGATCAGTACTCGCCAGATATTCCTGCAGCTCCTTTACTGTTGCCCTTGGTCTCTTGGCAGCCTTCCTGATGAGTTTTCCTCATGTCCTCGTGTGTTTCATTGATTACGGAGGGACTTTCTGTTCTTGGTAATGTCACTCTGGTGCATTTTCACCACTTGTTAATAATGGTGTTTACAGTGTTCCATGGTATATGTAACATGGTACAGGGTATTATATTTTTCTTTATCTCTTCTTTTTCTATTAGTTCTTTCTAAAACTTTCATTTTGTTGGATGCTATATAACATTAAAAGTGGAATTTTTAATCTAGATAAAGTGGCTTTATCTTGGTTTCATTTTGACATCATAAAAAACTACCATATTTAATGTATATGTAAAGGTTACATTTAAAAAAATTCCTGTTCAGATTGTACCTGCCATCATAATAAAAGTTGTTTCCACTGATTAAGAAGACTTCACTTCACAAGCAGCAGTCATGGTGCAGGCGAAGGAGCTTTCTAAAGTTATCAGGGACAACATTAGTAAGCAACCCTCAAATAGAAAAAAGCTACAGTCCAATCGTCAGTACAGTTGGTTCAATAATATGCAGGTAGGAATGTGCATTTATTGTTGCATGCTATATCGGTACTGAAGGGTATTGTGATACCCTGCCGTTAAAAACGGTACTATACCCCATTTTATTGGCACCAGTACTTTAAGAATGATAGTGTTTTGATAAGAGCCGTATTTCCTATCATTGGCGTCGATGTGTGATAGCCAGACACTGTGTGTGTAGTGCTGTTTCCACTCTCTGCAGGCATAGTGGCATACCACCCCTCTTTCTCCTCTCATATGCTCGCTGCAGCTTTCAAAGTGACAGAACGAGTGGCATGGCTACAAACGCAAGTGCTTTTGTTGATCGTCCATGACTGTCACAGAGCGAAATATGGCCTTATTTCACTTACAAGTCCATCTGAAAAAGATGTTTTCGAACTACATAGACCAAGTGAGCCAACTCCAACTTGGCAAAGCATCTCACTGACAGACTTGTTCCAAGATTTCAAGGAGCGAAGGGTTAGTGAATGTGATAGATAATATAATTACATCAAGCCCATGCCCTCAAACACTGTATATGTCAAACGAGTGTGATATATTTTGTGAACTGCATTTTGACAAGGCAGTTAAGGGCAGTGATAACTGTTTAATTTGTCTTTATCTTTTTAGTTAACTTACTAATGTGCAACTGCAGTGTTCACACTGGTCATGCTAACTTTACCATAGCTTGCAAGCTGTTAAAAATCAGGTGTTTGCAAGTATGCAGATCAGCAACACCAGTTATAAATGATTAATATATACTCAGTGGCAATCCTGACATGCATATTCATGTCAGTAACTATTTCTATTATTAGGAAATGCAATCAGTAGACGGCAGGACTCTGGTGTATTGAGTCATGATGCTGATTAATAAGTGATATCTGGTTGCAAATATAAGGTTAAACATAAAAGAATTCAAATAAACTCAAATATAGGGGACATCAGATTACTATGCAATATGTAAAAGCTTAAGTAATACTATTACCTTGATGTAATTACTTCCAATAATCCAATTATTATTAATTAATTAAAAAACCCAAAGACTTTTAAGTTCCACGGTGTGTCATTCATTATTCTATTACTTTTCCTGATGCTTTCGGGTTTTGCTGTGGTATATTTTCAGTACTGGTATTGGGATCTTTAAACAGGCATCGTATTGAAGTCATAATTCTGGTTTCATAACAACACTGATTACAATATGTGTGTAAATGTAAAGTGGATATATGCACTAGATGTTCATTAAGTAAGAGAAACAAAAGTGTCAAAAGATTTTCAGTGTTTTAAATGTCAAACTTAATTATATTTGTTAAATATTATATATAACAAAGTGATAGCTCCTTCACACTCAAAGAAAAGTTGAGACAGAGGCAAAATAAGACTGAAAAGGTTTGCATTTATAAATTACATGTTGACTAATCCATACCTCAAATCAGCTAAATTGATGAATAAGGAAGCTGTTGGTGTTCAGTTTGCACTGTTGATGTATAAGGGCCAATGTGAGTTTGACTGTTTACAGAGTGTAGGTCCAATATTGCATAGAAAGTCTGTGACAGGCAGGTGTGTATTTTGCTGCAGGTCTAAGATGTCTTTTGTGTTATGTTGCTGGTGGAAGATGAGCTTTGACCTACACAGTTTAGCTTGGTAGTAATGTATCTGCTGAGACTTAGAGGCCTGTGTTATTACTGACATGTCCAGTCAGTCATGTTGTGGCCCAGTAATACGGTTACATTACAGGAAGACATGGCTCTCCTATTTCCATGTTGACAGGGCAGGGCGTTTTACCACAAGGCCAGAGAGTTTCAGAATGAGAACATAGATCAGTCCTTTTGTCTGTGAACAAAATTATGTTTCAAATTTTCATTATTTCTGAATAATGTGTAATATACATGTGTATATTACTTTGACAAGACCACGTCTTTTATAATACATAAAACAAGAGGCGCGTTTGCTAAAATGGGTTGATACATGCACATGTGAGTCCTTTCTTTATTTTAATAACTTATATGATATGATGCAAGGATGTGTTAGTGCATGAATGCCATGAGAACTTGAAGCTACCCACTGAAGTATTTGTCTCAGTCATATGCTGTTAACCTATACTGGTTGCTTCTTTTTGTTAGAGGAAGTACTAATGATAACAATCACCCTGCACAGTTAAATTCTATGAGTACATCATAGATTTCTCAAGTCCTTTACAACTTACAGTAAATGCCGTGTCATTTATGGAAGTCTGGGAAAATTAGGCTTGTCTAGTCATGTTTTGGTAATTCCCATATTCTGCCAAAGCTGGTTATGCTGTTTGGGGGAAGCATGTTTCTGGATGATATCAGCATCCTGCCACTGAAGAGATAATACGTGGTCAATGGTGCTTAAGATATTAGTCAGTAAGCATCTTACATTTTGTTTTTTGGAGTGCTTTACCGAGTCGTCTATCCTGCTTATCTCCACTAAAGATCAACCTATACAGGTTTGTATTCTTACTTACATTGTGTAGAGATGACCTTGTGAAGTGCTTTTGTAGGTCTGTTGAGACAGTAAGCACTAGCAGAATTAATACTGTCACTGCTTGTCTAAGTATCTGCTTGTGCACCTTAATACATAATAACAAACTCATTAGTAATAATCAGTTTTTTAACTCACTGTGGCTCTCCCTGAAACTAGTGGAGCACAGAAGGAAACATCCATCAACATTAGAACACAATAACAAAGCACTGCAGGAGCTGACCTAGTCCTCTGGAGACACCCAGGCAACCTGTTATCATACCATAAAATACTGCTTCCCTCCCTTCTTTTGCCTATTCTGCATGATCACAGGCTGTAGTTGGGCAGAGTCCAGAGAGACACTGAGAGATGCGGAAGCCCTAAATTTCCATGGTTTTCTTAACATTCTACATATTGTACTTGCCCATTTGGCCTCACATTTGTTTTGCTATTAGGAGCTAATAGAAGCATTAGCGTTGACATCTGTGACAAGAGTGTGATTTCTTGTCTATGTTTTTTGAAGTTGAAATGCTTTTTCCTCCATCACAATGCTATTTGCTTAGTGTTATCAGTGATTCCCAAGCCCTTTTATACAGTGGCTTCAGAAATTGCACTGTACGGCCAAAAGTTTGTGAACACCTGACGCTCACCCCCACAGGTACTTATTGAACCTCCCATTTCAGATTTCACCCGGCTTTGTTGGTATAATAACCTCCATTCTTCTGGGAAGGCTTTCCACTCGATTTTTGAGCATGACTGTGGCGATCTGTGCTCATTCAGCCACAAGAGTATAAGTGAAATCAGGCACTGATGTTGGGTGAGGAGACTGGGGGACCACTCCAGTCTCCACTCCAGTTCAGCCCAGAGTTGTTCAGTGGTGTTGAAATAAGGACTCTGTGCAGGCCACTCGATGTCTTCCACTCCAACCTTGTCAAACCATATTTTTATAAACCTCGCTTTTTGCAGAGTGGCACTGTCAAAGGAAAGGAAAATATAACGCTACAGTATACAAAGATATCCTATACAATTGTGTGCTTCCAACTTTGTGAACCACATAGTGGTGTAATGGTCAGGTGTCTACATACTTTTGGCCATGTATTGTATTTAGTCCCCTTCACTTTTTCCACACATTATTGTATTTGCTTAAATGTACTTTTTGTCTAATAATCTACACACAATAATCCATTATGAAAAGGAAAAAATTTTTTTGTTAGTTTTTAATATCTTAATAGATACCTGTTCTGGCCCTTTTGTTCAGTACTTTTGAAAGCATTTTTGGCAGCACTTACAGCTTCGAGTCTTCTTTGGGTACATTTCTCCAAGTTTTGCACTACTGGATTTAGGCAGGTTCTCCCATTCTTTCTTTATGGATTATAGTGTGTAGATGAATGACTAAAAATCCCTGAGTCTAATCAGGTTTAAATGAAGTCTTTAACACAGTAAAGGGTGCAAACACTGAAGGAGTCTGAATACTTTCCAAAGCCACTGTAGACTATGTGAATTACACAAGTATGTTTTTCTGTTATTCTATAAATGTTACATTTTCCACTGTTAAAGAACTAATGTCTGCTGTCATGTAATGGCACTGCCCACACACGTGTCTTATCAACTTTAACAGGCTAGTTAATGCCATGAGTGGGTGGCTAACACTGATGTGGTTTGTTTAAATGTGTACTAAGCCTCACTTAGATGGTGCAAGCTGTTGAAATGATGTAAAGAGATGTTGTCAGCGGTTTTATGCTAAAGTGTTAATTAGAATTTAAATGTAAAAAATTCATTAGCATAACTTCCACAGTGTTGCATGTTCAGATTCGGAATTGGCACAGCTGTCAAAGAGTTTGATGCAACGATACAACTGTCACAACTAGGCATTAGACAGCAATTCTTTATCTTGAACATAGATATGAAGAGTGATACGAAATACTGATGAGATGAGTTTGCTTCTCTGAAGTTTAATTTCAGTTTCAGTTTAATTTCAGAAGAGTTCTACCTCTTCTTGGTAAGTGTGATGCACTCAGGTGTCAGGTGGATGTCAGACAGCAGTAGGAGTGGTGATGACACAAATGTGTTATTCAGTCAGTTCAATAGTTGCTGTTGTTATTAAAATAGCATTACGTTCATGAATGTGTTTCTAACAGACCATTTTAAGAGAAACTGCCAGTGCTTGTTTGCTACCATTTTGGCCAATACATTTGTTACTGCTTAATTGGCAGCATCATTTCTGTCATAATTAGAATTAGTTTAATTCAGTTAAAATCAGTAGAGGCTGGTGAAAGATAGACAGATGGGTTCTGTATAAACCTGGTGACCGTATCCTGTCTGACTGCCCCATTCACTGGCTCTAGCTCTGACCTAGCCTCTCAGTCATTTGGGAGAAAACAATGAGAAAGTAAGACTGCTGCATTTGTTTAAAGTCAAATGCAGGGTTATTTGTATCTGAGGTGTGGCTTAAGCTAGACAGGAAAATGATGATGGCCAACAGCAGCATGTGTCACAGAGAACCCCACCCCCACCCCCCTCTTATGTCCGGCTTTCTCAGGATAACTATTGTGCTTTAGGAAATGTGCATACACCCTTGCCTCTTCAAAGTATTGACCTTTGATGATCTGCAGTGCAGTGGTTGGCCTCATGTTGGTTATATTGGCATGTGTTTTGCTATACCCTTCTTCCAGGGATATATTTAGCTTCCTGTGAATTGGAATGTGTGTTAGATTTACGCTTGTGTCCTGTTGCTTATATTCATGTGTCCTCTTCAGTAAACAAAGCCACAGCTTATGTCTATTACTAGATGTGTCGAGAACAATGAGATCTTACTCCAACCAACATTCTAAACTAACGGTGTAAACAAGCATTTTTTTTAGCTACAGCTGGGCTCTGTTAAAATGAAGAAAGGCTAATTTCCGTGCCCGGACATGTTGTATCTTTTTCCATGCTTGTAACTTGCCTGATTCCATTGTCTCTTAAATTTTTTAGGTCTTGACAGGAAAGTGTGGTGCCCACACACATTGTCATAATCTGTTTTTTATGGTACCTCTCCCAAGGAGTACCGTTTATATGAGACATCTGCATGCAAGGTCCTATATCTCTGATCATTTTGGATCTGTTTCCTTTGGACTGAGAGATTAATGAGGCATTAAGATATAAGGGGCACTTTTGTCCCCACAGTTTTCCATAAGTGACCAGCTCCAGTTACCTCTCATTAAGCATTAACCAAAGCAAAGTAAACAGCAGAGCAGACCAGACCTTAAGAGCTCTAAGCACATAACAATCAAACTTGTTACCCCTGCCATGGGCCTCCTTTCCCTTACTGCCACCTCATGCTCTGACTTTTCCAGGAAAAAATGAATAGTTTCTGGGGAAAAAGCAGACACGGGTTTTTGTCATGCAGAATCTGGCACAGATGACTCTGACCGGTCAGACACGGACATAGCCTGTGCAGAGAGCATGTCCCTGGAAGAACACAAGGCGTAAATATCTACAACAGTTTATAAATGCTGTTAAGATGTGATAAACAAATTGTGTATAGGCATTTATTAAAACAGTCTTATCTATAGCTTCATAAGAGAATTTTAAGTTAATTTAAGTGAAGTATTGACCTACTGTGCTTACACACAGAGGAATTTGTCCTCCGCATTTAACCCACATATACACACACTATTGAGCTGAGCACACTAGCCCGGGGCAGTGGGCAGCCTCGTCCAGGGTGCCCAGGGAGCAGTTGGGGCTTAGGTGCCTTGCTCAGTTGTGTCTTGTCGGTTGTGGGGATCACTGGTGCTTGGACATAACAGAAAGTAGCATTCCATCTACATCTCTCCTTTGTTCTATCTCTTTGTGCTTTTTTTCTCTTTCAGTGATGGTGATAGTTTTGCTGCATTATGCTCATGTGATAGAAAGGCGCCAGAACTGCGTGTTAAACACGGCAAGCCTCTCCACCGGGTGGATCTGCTCTGCAGGACTCATCATGGTGGGCAACTTCCAGGTGAGAGCAGTGAGGTGTTGCATATATACCAAGTACATCCTTTTCGTTTTCAGGAAGTAGCAAAAACCGTTAGAACCATTGGTTCAAATGACTTTATTTAGTACTGTGTTTCTTACGTAATCTCAAACACCATGTCATAAATGGTAGTAAAAGTTCTCCCTTGTTTATACTTATAACTAGAGTTAGTCCCTGAATGAACCATGTACCATGTACATTGGAGTCAGATATATTCACCTTCCACTTTAGTTGGACCAGCTGTACCCCTGCCCTTTATGCAGGTATGCAGTCATTCAATCAGGTGGCAGCAGCATAAAATCATGCAGATGCAGCTGGAGCTGGAGGTTCATAACAAACATGTGATATCTGTGACTTTAACTGTGGCATCGTTGTTAGTACAAGATGGGCTGGTTTGAGTGTTTCAGAAACTGCTGATCTCCTGGGATTTCAGCAGTCTCTAGAGCTTAGACAGAATAGTGTGAAAAGCAAAAAACACTGAGTGAGTGACAGCTCTGTCAGTGGAAACGCCTTGTTTATAAGAGAGGAAATGACCAGACAGGTTTGCGCTGACAGGAAGTCTATAGTAACTCAAATGATCAGTCATTACAACCACCATGAGCGTTCTGAAAAGCAAACCTTGAGCTGGATGGACTACAACAGAACAGCAGAAGACCACGTCATGGTTCCATTCCTGTCAGCCAAGAACAGGAACGCTATCATGAGCACAGACTCACTGAAACTGTACAGTTGAAGACTGGAAAAAATGAGTGTTGAGTTTGGGTGAGTCTATTGTGTGTGAAAATCCCAGGAGATCAGCAGTTTCTGAAATACTAAAACCAGCCCATCGGTCACCAGCAATGGTCAAAATCACAGCGATCACACTTTCCCCCATTCTGATATTTGATGGGATAATTTTGCCTGAAGCTCTTGACCTGTATCTGCATGATTTTTTTGCATGGCCACTTGCAGCTTTTCATAGACATGTACCCACACAATAATGGGAAAGTCAAGAAGGATAATGCACAGGCCCAGAATTGGTTCAAGGAGCATTTTGGAGAGCTCCTATGAATGACGTGGCCTGCTCGATCACCCAACAAGAGCCCAACTGAGCATTTATGGGATGTGGTGGAGAGGTCCAGGATAGGATTCTGTGTGTGGTCATCCATACATCAGTAGGTCTGTGACCAGGAGTAACCTATATCTGTGCCTTTGCAATAATGAAGGGTACACTTATGTTTATCATCAGCAATTCGAGCCATGTACACTAACTTGTTTCTACCAGTCTTAGCAGGTTGCAGTCATCCGTTAATGCACCTAGTTACACAGTTGTTCCCTGCTGGTCAACATTTTCCAAAGTACTACTGAGCCCATGGCTATGTGGTTATGTCCATGATGGTAGCATGGTAGATGGTCACACACATTCAGCAGCACTTCCTGCCCTGGCCTTCATGCACTCCCTGAACCTTTTCATGAAATTATGAACTGTAGATGGTGAAAGACCTCAATTCTTTGTAATCTTGTGTTGAGAAACATTGTGTTTGAACTGACTGACAATTCTGTGATGAACTTTGGTACAAAGTTGTGAATCACGACCCATCCTTGCTTGCAAAGACTAAACCTTTGGTGGATGCTCCTTTTATACTCAATCTTGATGACCTCACCTGTTACCAGTTAAACTGCTAATTGTTGAATCTTACAGTGTTACTTGTATAACCTTTTCATGTATAACCTTATTTTGCCTCTGACCTAACTTATTTTTTTGACTGTGTTTTAGACGTCACATTCTATTTTTTTATAATTACAAAATACAATTAGGTTTGTAAGTGAAAACACTGAAAATGGTTTCTTCCAAGATAGCCAAAATATCTATGGACCCAAATGTGCATATTTATTGTTAGATCTTGTATAAACTGATCATCACTCTTCAGTTGATTGTTAACGTCGATGCGTAGTGCATATGCCTTTAGTAACAACATGAATTCCACGCTGTTAGTTTGTAGCCAGAATTGTGATTATGCCTCAGGTTATGCTGTATTTTTAAAAGCGTAACCTATGTGCCTCTGTTTCAGTTTGAGTCCCTGCTCATCTAAAGGTCTGTGCATGCCTCCACTGTGAACTGTACATATTGTGCTTGATGTTTATGAGTCACTAACAGAAGTCATAGACCTAATTGAAACACTTCTAATTGGTTTAAATGCATGCAACTATACTGTTTAATCTACTCCTGGGGAATTAGCACTGTCTTTGGTGTTTGGTGCTTAATATTGAATTGAACTTATCCCGTACCCTTGTAGCTATTGCTGTCTTGCTCAGCTCAGATGGAGCCCTACTATGTCCTACTGTTTGTCTGTTGTTGTTTTTTTTCCTTTTGTCCAAGGCTGTTGTATCAGAGCTGTAGTTCACAGATTTGTAAAATCCTCTCGGACCCATAGACAATCCCTGAGCAAAGGGCACTGTTTTACTCTGTGGAATTTACCATCTTTTACCATTATTTATGCATCAGTGTTGGCTCTTTAGGAACAAAGTTTTAGGCAGCTGTAATGTTTGGACACTTGGCTGAGTGCCCAGCTTGCAAGCAATGCAGGGAGGTCGGCCAGTGGGGCACCAGACAGACATTTTTATGGGCCAGTTGCCATAGAGACAGAGAGGGAGAGCAAGTTCTCCTTCTTGTAGCATAACTGTCCACCTCTTAACAAATTCATCAACTGGATGTCTGATTGGTAGGCTTGGTGTATTTCTGTATTTCTAAGAAGATTTTCTGGCACAAAGAGTTCATCAGTCTTTAGTTTACAGTCATGAGTCTTAGTTCTAATTTGGTCTTATTTCAATGTTCGGAGATTCCACAGTTGAAGTACTTGAAGTGTTTCGAGGATGTATGTCATTTTAGAAATGATTATTGCAGTCTTGTGTCTCCAGGATATTATTTGCATTCATGTCTCTATGCGTGGAAAGCAGCACTGAGTACCAAGCACAAGAGTTCCATGCTTGGTCAGAAGTCTGCAAACCATTAAGTCTGTGTGTGTGTGTGTGTGTGTGTGTGTGTGTGTGTGTGTGTGTGTGTGTGTGTGCGTGCATGTTTGTGTGGGAACTCTTCCACACAGAGCCTTGAAGGAGGGATATGTGTAAACAACCAGTCTTCTCATACTCGTCTGTTCACATGGCTACTACCTGCTATTTAGTGTTCCCGTGCAAGGTCTGTTAACACAGACTGAAATGTGAGTAGAGTGTACTACTGCCAAATAGGCCCCCACCCCTACCCCCACCCCCACCAGCCACTTCATAGAGTGGAAGCTGGAAGCCTTTGGCTCTCAAGGTTTTTGACAAAACTTTATTTGCAAATTGCGTTCTAAAATCATTCAGCAAAATGATTTACAGGACTCTAAATCTTGTCAGGATTTAGTTTGAAGGATTGATGTTTTGTGTCCTAATAACTTTATTTATCCATTAGACTGCCACCTGATGGAACAAAGAAAACAAAAAACAATGTAATTTCTCTTTAGTATCCTTTGTTACAAAATAGGGGAATTTACTGTGTGCTTGAATGACTCATAGGTTCTGCGTGTCCCTGTGTTGAGTTTGGAATGAGAAACATCAAACAGGCAGGCAAGCCAGAGCGGGAAAACGAATTCTGGACATCACATCTGCACCTCATCAGCCAGCCTTGCCTGTACTTCTCGAGCATTCCACTGAGATGCTCACCATGCAGGATGTCAGTACAGCCAAGTCACTGCCTTCAGCCACCAAACACATGTGATGCACATTATTTCTTCAGGGAAGGTTATATAATAGCACTATCTGGCTGTACTTTTGCTGTGACCAACATTTCATAAATAGACATTTCTCTCAGTCAGACCATGACAAACGAAAGAGGAGCTGGGAATTGGGATGTGTAGGTACAGGTGTGCTAGGTGTGAGGAGCTGCAGACTCTAACAAACCTGCCCATGCATGTTAGGAAGGCAGTGCCACGTTGCACATTCTCTCCCCTAATTAGTGACTTTTATAGCCTTTCGAAACATGCTGCAGAGTTTTCCTTCCTTTTTCTTTTCATTCCTGACAAGGAAAGAAATACGTATGTACGCGTATCACAGGAATACTTCATACAGCATACTTCCATGACAGGATTTCAGTGTGAATAACTAGTATTTTAGTTTCACCTTCCCCCAGGCATTAAAGCATTCACCTTAAATAATCCAGCAAATTTATCCAACCTCTTCTCCAGCATGGCATTTCAGTCATGACAGTTCAGTCATGGGACTGTCTAAATGTTATTTAGCATTGTACAATGCAATAGCAGCCTTCTTACGTTTGGACAGCAGAGCGGCTTACTTACAAGTCACTTCTTTTCATGTTCGAATGAAACTGCTGATGCGCTGGTGGCCCTTGTGTATGTAACATCCAGTGTATCATGTCTGATCAGCGGAAGGAACTTGCGCATGGTTAGGTCTTGTACATTGTGGCTGGGACTCACTGAACATGGTGACACAACTGTACATCCAATAGCCAATTAATAATGTGTAAAGAAACACATAGGACACGCATGTTCCTTGTGGGATTTAGTGCCATTTAGAGTTATGAGCTAGAGAGTTTTGAGCAGAAACTGTAGGAGTAGTTCCTCTGTAAGTCTAGTGTCAGCCAAGTTCTGTGGCAGAAAGAGAGATTAAAGTAACTGCTGAGCTTTGCTGCTCTCTGCTGGTGAGATTAACAAGAAGTTTGGGGGACATCTGAGTATAGCTAAGTTAAAGTTAAACCCATATTTCTTTCCACAAAGGCATTTCTTTACATTCTGGGTATTTCCACAATAAAAGATAGGTTACAGTAATTACATGTCCTATAGGGGAACTTTTACAGTCATCATCGTGTAGACCTGTTTTGAAATGTACTGCGGGAGATTGTTTTCCTCAAGCTTCAGAGCTCCATACCACAACTCTGTGTACTGAGTGCTGAAAATAACTGCCAGTGGAGTTCATGCACACTGTAATTACCCCTTTGCGCTGCACGGTGCTTTTAACATACTTTTGGGGGAAACTGTTTGTGCCACACATGGGAACAATATATGAAGTTTATTTTTATCAGCTGGTTCACATAAAACCACAGAACCAAAATAATGCTGAATGCTAGCATAGAGGAAGTGTTCAACACATCACTGTGTCTGATGGTGTCATAATACACGCTTCAGTGGAAAATACTACTTGTGTGTTGAGTGGGGGTGGTCTTATTGTGATGCATGGCTGTAGCTTGTATAGTACAAAGACCTGTACAGCACTGTTGGGCAGGAGCGTCATTTCAAGTAGTCATTCTCCATTCCTAGGAGTGAGATAGAAGGTGTCTCCAACATTTGTAGCAGTTACCATTGATAAATGTTGCATCCTTTTTTTCCTTAATGTATGCGACATGTTTGGTTGGAAGTATGGTAACATGTTCCTATTTGCTAGTCCACTTTCTCTCACCCTGACAGCAGGAAAGAAAGAAAACCTGGACTGGAAATAATATTTTGTGGATTGTGTGAGATGAGACTTCATTTGACTTTGTGAGTCTGTAGTATGCAGTGTGTTTATCTGGGTGTTAAATAATATAGCGTTATGTTTAATCAAATCACATTCACAAATATACACACTTGTTATGGTGTTGTGGTAAAGCTGTTAGTTGGTTGTGCAATGACGTTTGGACTAATTTGACACTTTTCTTTTTCACTGCTGTGCTCAATACGGTAACATCCAACCGGCAAGTTTTCTACTTTCCCCTTAGCAACTTTTTGGACTTGTTATTTAAAATGAGTAGAGGTGCTGATGTCAGTCATGGCATCTTGTAGAGAAGCAGGCTACATTTCTCTAAAATTTTCTGTGAATTCTGTTGGTGAACCTTTTGTGTGAACTGTAGAACAATGTTGGGCTTTAATTCCCAACATACATATCAGGGCAGGAGGGGGGTGAGAGGGTGCGAGGAGAGCCGGAAAAGTGTAAAGGAATGGAAGACTTGCTTTAATACAGAGTGACGTGAAGAGTATTGACTAGTGACTCTGACAGTATAGTTGTCGAGCAGCGTGTTGCCCTGCTCGTATCTGCACGGGTAGACCCCCGAGTCGTCTTACGCGACATTGTTAATGTGCAGCGCCTTGTGGCTCAGCCATGTGCAGTTGCCAAGGAGCATGCTGCTGCCGTCTTTCTGCCATCAGGAAGTTGGGTGCGTTACACTGAAGGTCCAACGGGTCCGCATGCCACATAGTCCTCTAGAAACACCTCCATATGCAGCTCCATCTCTGTTTGTTCAGTGCTGCTAAAGAAAAACATGACTGACAGGTACATGACTGAAGTAGAATTCATAATGTACATTCATAAGGCACTCAGAACAAAAGTGTTGTTTGTTTCTGGCTCTCGCTTTGCATGGTAGAGTTTTAACTTGCACTTGTAGATGGAGCGACGAACTGTGTTCACTGATAATGGTTTTCTGA
>JAOUQY010000042.1:12481382-12494589 GCA_028566355.1 Doras micropoeus | reverse complement strand
GGGCCCAACGGTGGCAGCTTGGTGGTGCTGGGGCTTGAACCCCCAACCTTCTATTCACTAACCCAACAACTTAACTACTGAGCCACCCCGTGGTTCTCATTTCTCATTCCTAAGGACTATTTTTAAATAAATGATAAAAAAAAAAACAAATTGCTGTTTTAAAAAAATTATTTTCATTTGTCCTTTAGTCGTATCCTGTTTCTATCAAGTACAAAACTCCAGAAAAGTTGAGACACGTTCTAAAAATGCAATAAAAACTAAAAACTGTAATTTGTTAAATCGCTTAAACTTTTATTTAACTGATAAAATTGTAATGAAACCATTTTCAGTGTTTTCACTGACAAACCTAATTGTATTTTGTAAATATAAAAAAAGAATAGAATGTGACACTTGTTACACACTCAGAATTAAACAAATATGACTGAAAAGGTTATACAAGTAACACTGTTCTGGAAGATTCCACAATTAGCAGTTTAACTGGTAACAGATGAGGTCATCAAGATTGAGTATAAAAGGAGCATCCACCAAAGGTTTAGTCTTTGCAAGCAAGGATGGGTTGTGGTTCACCACTTTGTACCAAATTTCATGAGAGAATTGTCAGTCAGTTCAAATACAAAGTTTCTCAGCACGAGATTGCAAAGAATTGAGGTCTTTCACCATCTACAGCTCATAATTTCATGAAAAGTTCAGGGAGTCAGGGGAAATCTCGGTGTGTAAAGGCCAAGGGTGGAAACCACTGCTGAATGTGTGTGACCATCGAGCCCTCAGGTGGTATTCTTTGAGAAACCATCATGCAACCGTGATGAACATAGACACATGGGCTCGGGAGTACTTTGGAAAATCATTGACACTGGAAGCCATATACTGTATGAATTTTGTGCAGAAACGCTGGTGAGTTCTCTGGGCCAGAAGTCATCTGAGATGGACCAAAAGACAGTGGAAATGTGTTCTGTAGTCAGACGAGTCCACGCTTCTGCTTGTTTTTGTGAAAACAAACACCAGATTCTACATGCCAAAGATGAAAAAGACCATCCAGTCTGTTACCAACAAAAAGTGCAAAAACCAGCAAGAATGGGCAAAAATTCCACTTGCAAAACTGCAACAATTACTTTCTCCATTTCCCAAAAGAAAAACCTATAATTAAAAGAAAAGGTGGTAAACATGACCACAAGTTTGTCATTGAAAACACTGAAAATCTTTTCTTTGTCCTTTTGACTGTTAAATCAAACTTCAAGTAAATTTTTTTAAACAAATAATTTTGTGCTCATTTTCATCAATTATGCCAATAATTCTGGCAGGCTCGCTGTGAGAGCTGGGCTTACATTAACCAGGCTAGTAAATGTTCTCCCTTCTGACAGGTCCTCTAATCTTGCTTGCAAGCTTCCTCCATATCCACAAACTTGACTGTCTTTCTTACACCCTTACACAAACAGCCGGATGTCACAGAGCAAGCCATTCCTGATCTGTCAGTTGCTTTACAGTATACGAGAAGAATGTCTTTAAATAATTAATATAGGTCTGCAGATGAATTTCATGATAAGACATGTAATGATACAAAACTCCTCTCCAGCAGTCTCACTAGCCTACAGTAGCCAGGTGTTGCCATACAGAGTGAGCAGAGTATTACAAAGGCCAGGGTTTAGGGTCACTAGAGGTTACGGGAAGATACCTGTCACTGGAAACTCCATAACGGCAACCTTCGATGCTAGGTCAAACCTTTGGAAATCCCTAGCATGTGTGTGCAAGTGTGTGTGTGTGTGTGTGTGTGTGTGTGTGTGTGTGTGTGTGTGTGTACACACTAGGGGGCCGCTGCCTTGATGGCAGCCTATCAGGTGTCAGCACTTCCTAGCTCTGCTGTGAGCGACTCATGTTGCAGTCACTCTAGAGATCTAGTGTCACATTTTGAGTCCTTCAATTCTGAGAGATTCTTTTCACCTCCTACTTGTGATAAGGCCTAGAGGAAAGGATTAACACAGGAAAATGGCCACCATGCCACTTATTTTCACGCCTTTAGACCAGTGGTATAGTATGGCCAGTGCAGAACTGTTCTCATGTGTGTCTGCTGTGTAAGTCCACTCCTCTCTCAGTGCAGAGAAAGTGCATGCTGTGTTATGGCTTGGTAATGTTAACACACTTGTGACAAGCCAAAACTTGTCACATCAGTTAAGAATGCAGACATCTGATCTGAGCATTCAGGCAATGTCCACACAAGATAAGATACCTTTCAAAGTATGCAACTGAAATTGCATATTAGACCACTGGGAATGTGGTCAATGCTTCTTTATTTAATATATTTGATATATTGAATATATTTGATGATTATTGTACCTATATAAAGATTTACTTTTTTTCATCTAGCTTTGCTGGTGCACATTGCAGCATTATTTTACTAGGGCCCTGAAACAGGTTCAGAAACTGGCTGATGTTACTATTTACAGAAACTATTTAGTTACAGGAAGTGCTTTAGGAAGCAGCATGGAATTATCACTGAATGTATACTGCTATTTGCAACCATCAGCAGATGAACCAGAAGCAGTGGAGAAATACTACAAAATGTTTTAACATGAGTATAGAAGGTTGCATTAACAAGGCTTGAAATCAATGAATAGTTCCCCTGGTTCTTAAATGAAGATCATGGAAAATTATGATAAGTTAGGATTAATCGGAGTGCAGAATTTTCTGTGGTCCATGCTCACCTGTTTAATAGTTCATCCCTCCAACACATCTCACACACACTTTGTAAGCATGACATTAGATATTCTGGGTCAGTTAAATCCTTTTACATCTATAATGCTTAGTAGCTTTCCAGTGTTAGCTAAGTGCCGCATAAGGTTCTTATTTAAAACGGTATAAATGCTGGTCTACTGCATAGTGAAAACGGAGCAATAAACAAATCTGCAGCCTGTAAATGGCTATAAAGAGGATAAGGCAGATTATGCTGTATTTGGCTTTATGGATGTCAGTCAGTTTTGTTTGATTTGCTGTTAGGTGAATGCACATAAATGAAAAACTGCATCATACAGTATCTTAATTCAAACTGTTATAGAGGCAATGAGAATGGAGTATGCAGAATGTTGCACTGACAAAACAAAATGAATGAAATTTCATATCGTTTTATTTTTGAAAGATGAACGTTGTTAAATCTGGTTCAGGAAAAGTGGTCAGAGTCCGTGGGGTTGTAGGATGTAGGTTTGTGTTGCTCTGTGGAAGTAAAGATGAAGGGAAAACACCTCTGATCACAGAGGAAGGGTGCAGGGACATTTCCAACAGATGTATCCTGGAATACAGCAAGGACAGAATGACAGAGGAAGAAGGCTCTTAGAGGTCTTGGTTTTAGGTTTATGTGTGTATGTGTATGTGTGTGTGTGTGTGTGTGTGTGAGAGATAGAGAGAGAGAGAGAGAGAGAGAGAGAGAGAAATTACAACACTTTATTTGTCCTGCAGTAAGCACCTATAAATGATCTTCTTGCATGTGTGAGTCTGCTTCAGGGTGATCCATCTTTCCGCAGAACTGGTATAAAGCTGCACATCCTATGGGAGAGCCACGGGATCATGTCAGATTTATAGGTCTGCCTGAAGTACAGGATCAGCAGGGCAAGCGGAGACAGATTAGATAGCGTCATAGATAGCAAGGCGGATTAGATTGGCTCATACTTTCATGAATGCATGACAAGAGACAAGAGACAAGAGACAAGAGATCAGACCATGGAGACCAAATGTTAAAAACAGGGGGTTTATGTGTTAAGAACATGTGGAAGAAGACAAACCTTTTTTTTATGTACTGTATATAAAAGGTACTGTGTTTGAAAGACTAAAAGGATTCTGTTTGTAGTCTAACAGCACAGCTTGCCACGTCTGCGCTTTGTCTTCTTTCGGTTACTGTGGATGCAGGTAAACAGACAGAACTGAAGTAACGACCAGGGGTGATTCACTGGGTTGGTTGAGCTCACTGACAGGCACTGAGGGAAGTGAACAAGGGAAATTACTAGGGGGTTTTCTTTCCTGTCATTGCCCCTGTATCCATGTTTAATTCATGTGAAACTTTCACTCTGCTGAGAGAAATATGCAGGGACCAAAGTGCACTCGCGGTAGAGATGAGAACAGCGGTGGAACAAGTGAGTAAATGCTTGAACCATTCCTCTTTCCTCTCCTCTGTTTGTAGGCTGGATTTGAGCTTGTGTCAATTGATGGAGAATCACTCCAGGGAGTCACACACCAGCACGCAGTGGACGCCATAAGGAAGGCTTTCAGCAACAAGGCCAAAGAACCTATGGAGTTTGTCGTCAAAATCCCGAGGAACCTGAAGGACTAAAGCAAAATCTCAGGTTTACCTCCAGGGTTCAGATCATACTGCAAACAGAAAACCTGAAAGAACACATCTTATGTGCTCCATGGAAAAGCAAAGCTGCCACTGTGTAGTGCAAATCAGTTGGCTGAACTAACACGCCCAAAGAGTGATGTTTGAGAGCTTTTACAGATTGTTACTGTCTAGTGACACACTAGGCATTTTTCCTGTATCATTTTTGCACCATGGATTTATAATCATAGGATTTTTGGACCAAAGTGTTTATACCTGGAGAGTCAATGAAGATTCAGTGACATAGCATTTTTATCAATGCTTAAACATATTTAGATATGTTGATATCATACTGTATCTATTTCATATCAGTGAAGAATGTGCGAGTAAACATAGGCAGTACTTCTGCTTGTGCAAGAAGTACATGTCATGGATTGTATACATTGATAATCTACATTTTAACACTATGAGATTACACACAATTCTGATGAGATTTATACTGAATGTAATTCACTATTTTAATTTAGTTCTATCAGTTTGAATCTTTTTTGTGCCCTTGAGACTTTTGAAGGCACAATAAACAGACATTATACACACTCATGCGTCATGTCTATTCAAAAGGTTCTAACATGCTTCTAAGACACTAAGGCCATTTTGAACGAGATTACATCTTTGTAGAGCGCCTTCCACGTGTGCATTACCAGTGCACTAGAGCATCTGAAATGCTCGGGGGGTCAAAGCAGCTCCTGAATGTCATTAAGCTGATGCTGGTTTTCATGGAGGGCAGATTTGTTAGCAAGTGATTTTATTACACCATAAAAATGTTACACCGCAATAAAAAATAAAAATTACTTGTCATAAAAAATGTTCAGCAGTCTAGACAAACTAAAAAACGCTTGTAACGCTTACTAACAAGTAAAATATGTACGTGATGATAGAAAGTAAGTAAGTAGCTAAAGCAATAACTGCAGCAAGAAGCACTCCTAATTGTAAGTGACATTTTTAATCAAAAACACTGTATTGCTTTTTACAGGAAATGTACAGCATGATAATATACACGTGACTACAAACATGACAAAAAAAAACACAGAACATACATGAATAAAAGACAGAATAAAAACAAATACATTATGTTACTTTGCTTTGGTCTTTTCCCAGTGGCTACACCTTTGACAGATTAGAGTACAAATCTAGGAACATTTAGTTCATGTGTATGAACTATTATTCAGTGAAAGAACAAGAAACATTGGGAACAACAGAAGACCATGTAAGACAGACATAAAAATGTAGCCTGATAAGGGAGAGAAAAGTATTCTGTGCTACTGATTAAAGGGCATGTATCAGCCCTCATGTTATCTCTGTGCTGCTCTGGTGTAACAGATATCTGAGGCAGAAAAATCATGAAACATATGAATTTAGTAAATGAAAAGTTTTATTTGACCAGAAGCAAAAAAGCCTTTTTTTTTTTTAATTAATACTGCTATATGACTTCAAACAGTTTGGAACAGAGATAATACGAACGTTATATTTGTGATGCATGTGAAGTAACTTTGCTAGTTACAGTGAGCTGTAAGAATCAGCTTACAATCAGCAATAATAATAATAATAATCTGGCTCATAATACAAACGGAAGTGGGAACTGATGCGAATCACTGTTGCAAGAATTTGGAGAATGCTAAATTAGTAATGATTGTGTTTCAAATTTCCTAAAATCAAACGGCATAACACAGTGGAATTTCCTACTAGTCCCTAAAAGCTACACTGTGGAAACACAAGCAGTCACTCAAAAGTGCCTTACGAAATGCTCATGGCAAATGACTCCACTGGATTACTTTTTAAAGTGTGTGAGATACAAAACTTTGAACTGTTACCACAAAATAGGCTAAGTCAGTATATTTACATAGAAAAATATATAAAATATAATCCATTACTATATTTGAAAGAGTTTGTTCTGTAAAAAATAGTGTGAATTGTGTATATACTTTATATACCCTCCTATGTGACTATTTTCTTTACTGGGACTTAAGAAGCTGGAGACAAATCTAAACTAATGTCTTTATGTATGTATCTATAATATATTGTCTTGTCTATGCTGCTAAAGGGAGCAATAGCTCCACCCACTGTGGGTGGAGACAGTGCTGAATAGATCACATGTTACCTGCATGACCTCCAGACAGGTCACTGTACTTCTGATCTCCAGGCAACCTGATGACAGAATATTACTGTATCATGCACACATGCTATTCACACTCGTGTGTGCATCACCATATGTTGCATGGTGCAATCTGTGAAGGTAGATGAAAGAAAAGATATAATATCAAATATCTTCGTCATAAAAAAATAGTACTTCTAGATAAAATGACTAGTGTTGAGGTGCTGAGCACCCAGTGAGCTCTGAGGACAGAGAGGACAGATGTTCATGTCTGTCGTTGTGTTGCACTCTTACATGAAAACAGCCACTATAGGAAAAAAAGATGTTTTTGTGTCTTACTTCGAAGATCGAACACATTAAAAGCAAATCGAGTGACGTGACAATGCACTTCAACTCTGTAGAACTTGACCGTGCTGCATTAGAGTTACATTAATATTAATGCTGAAAAAAGGAAGTGAAGGAGAGTCCATTAGTGCAGGTACTCCTCTCCCATTAGTGCCTTTACTGTGTCTAAACACAGCACATGATATCAGTCCATTACATAGCAGGAGGTGCACAGTCAGACCGAAACCCAGCAAAGCAGACACTCCTTCTAGGTACTATTCCAAAAAAAAACCTCTTTTCTCCATCTAAAGGTCTTCCCCAGATTCACACATCTGTGCAGAAAAGACATGGCAACTGCAGCTGTTACACATCAGGATGTTTAGGAAGTACTGCTGTCCAGGCTGCATGTTCACCCTGGTTAGATTTTGAGGAGGTGCTCTGGTGATCAGTGCACTATAAAGGACACAGTGGAAGTCAGGCAGTGTTGGAGAACAGTCTGAATTCTGTCTGTCGGGGAAGGGGCTGAGATAGTGACATTTCCTCGAAACAGATTTGAGGACACAGTGGAGGACATGGAGCATCTAGATCGTTCAGCAGTTTAGAACAATCTGAATGTGCCTTAGATCTCGGTGGCGGCGATTTCCTCGAACCGGATGTCATGGCGCATGTCGAACTCTTCCATGTCTCTGTTCTCTAGCTCTAGGCTCAGCTCCCTCATCACACGCTCCAGCTCCCGGTTGCGGCGATACATCTGGATGTAGTTCTGTTGTAGCTGTTTTTGGTAGCGGATCACCTTGTCTTTCTCCTCCTGCCAGACACGGCGCTCCTCATCGAAGGCTTCTAGCTGCTCCTGTCCATGCCTCCTCTCCAACACCAGCTCAGTGCGCAGCTGCTCTACTTGCAAGTGCAGACCATGCAGACCATCTGTACCATGCAGCCTGGTCACATCACTTTCGTACTCCGCTACCTCCCGGAAAGCAGGGCTGTGGACTTGATTTAAGCCACCTCCAACACGGCTCTGAGGCAGAGGCAGGCTCATGCACTGGCCCTTGCTGCTGGGCAACGCCAACACGTCTCTGAGTCGGGTCGACTCCATTTCGAGTCGGCCCAGTTTGTCACGTAGCAGCTCAGCCTCACTCTTGCGACGCTGCAGCTCGTTCTCACATACTTCCAGTTCAAGTGTGCGAGTTCGTGCTACAGCCTGAGCCTCGTGTGAGCGCGCCTGGCTGGCCTGCAGCTCAGAGTGAGCCTCTCGCAGCTGAGCCTTCAGAGACACAATCTCAGCTGCTTTCTGGCCCAGATCAGCCTGCACATCCTTCAGCTGCTGCTTCAGCAGGGAGATTTCCCCAGACTTTTGACACACCTGCAGTACAGAAGCGTTGTGAAAAATTGTTTCATTTCAAATCCTGACAGCATTAAAATGCATAATTGTATAGGCTCCCAATAAGCTGGTAGGCTCCTGTCTAAGGGAGCGACTGTTTATAGCTGTAATAATGGGAACTAACGTGTTCTGCAGATGTTCCATCACATTTAATTCAACTATTACTGGATAAAAGTATGATGTGTTATAATATTATAGTTGGCAAAAAAAATAAAATAAACAACTTTGGGTTATTAACAGCATTCCGCTTCATATCCATTATATTTTATTCCTTACATAGTACAAAAGACGCTGTTTTTTTCCAACTTTTTGCCTGGTACAGTTTATTCTGTGTTAATATGAAAGGTACACACTGAACATAACATATTTCCTGGAACACTATCCTACAACTCATGGGAGACAAGCAGCATCTATTCTTACCTCCCACTTGGTCTCCTCCAGACGGGGGCCTAGCTGGTTCTGCTCCCTTTCAATGGAGGCACATCTCTTTTCCAGTGTCTCTCGTTCCTGCAGCAGCTGTGAGAACTCCTCGTGCAGCTTCTTCTTCTCCTGTTGGAGCTGGAAGACCTGCAGCTGCAGCACCTGTTGGGCCCGTTGTGCTTTCTGTTGCACCTGCTTTATTTTGCTTGCACAACTCTGTCTGAGCGCATCCATCTCCTGCTCACAGCGTTTTTGTTTCTCCTCATACACCTAAACATCCAGAAAGAATTCAGACAATTATACTCCAGCAACCTGAGGGCTGTTAACTTGATTTCTATAGGTTGTATACCACGACTGTGTGCTTTTATGTTATCTCTGTTTGTCCATTTGTGGTTTGCTTATGTAGGTCACATACCTGGCAGATGGCTGCCTCATTCTCATCCAGGTTGTCTCGGAGCTGCTGCAGCTCCAAGTCTCTCTCTCTCAGCTTTTCTTCCAGCTCACGAATAATGCTCTCATACCCCTCTGGGTGAGCAGGAGAACGCCCACATGATCCACTGTCTGAGAGTGGCTGGCCTGTGCTCTTGCTGGATGAGGAGCGGCCACTGTCTGAGTTGGTGTGGCCGTGTCCTCCTGTGGGCCGTGTGGACTCTGTGCTTGTGGACAGTCCCTCGCTCTGCACCAGGCTGCAGACTGTACTGCTGTATGTGGGCAGGCTGGAGAGTGAATTGCGGCCAGAGTCTGACATGCTGCAAGTCTGACTGTTGCGAGCCTGGCGGCCGCCACTGTATGAACTGGGCTTCTCTGAGCACAGCAGCCCTGCTCCTCCTGGAAGTAAAAGGTTGAGGCTTCCGTGGCTCTCAGACAGACTGCCCCCTGGCCGTGGAGAAAGGTACTGCACTGAGTTGCGGTTCTTGGGTACTACGGGCTTGAAGGCAGTTGGTCTGATTACAACTTTCTCCATATTCTGTAATCAAAAAAAGCCAGGTTAGTATGATTTTATGAACAAGTAGTGCTGGGCCACTTTTCGTGATGCACATAGGAGATGCATTCCAACTGATGGTTAGTGCACTGCGAAGTAGACTTCAAAGGGTATGTTACCATATTAAGTGAGCTTCCATTACATAGGGAGCAATTATGTTCACTTCCAAGTGAACTGCACAGGGTGTAGGGAGCTAGGGAACATGGGTATATCACTTCGCCGGAAGTTCTGTTGTGCTGCTGCTACGTGATTGGCTGTTTAAATTTTACCTCAGAGACCCTCCCCCGCAATGTAAGAGAAGGAGTTTGCGTATTTTTTTATATTAATTGCCAGAGGAATAAGCAATTATCAGGGACAGAGTAACAGTATAACAATAGTTTACAATGAGAATTCAAAAGTTCAAGAAAAGGAAATATGAAAAAATAATAACAGAAAAAATTGATTAAAGACAACCCAAAAAGAGCTACAACTTCTTTGTTCTCCATTGTTCCTTTCAATCTTTAGTAACATTTATGATAGCTAACGAGGTAGGAGATCCTAACACTGAACATGAGAGATCGGAGCACTGTGTACGAGTTAACAAAATTAAATGAAGTTAAACGACAAACAAAACATACATTAAAAAGTTAGAACACATCAGCCACAGTTTATAGATGTTTCATCACATTTATTTCAAAAGTGCCTCCAGTGTACGAAAGTAGTCTGGACAGTGGTGTTTGATTTATCATGCTAAATACAGCTGATATCTGTCTTGTACAACGCAACAGATGTAATCAAGGTGAGACGCCAATGCTGTCCACTGTTGATGACGTTGCAGGGCGTTCCAAACAGAGCTGCTTTAGTGACCGAGTTCCCTACCTAAGAGCCCCCTTACGAAGATTCTGTACCCTGTGCAGTGTGTAGGGAGCAGGGATACAGCTTAGGGACCCTTGTGATGGGAATGCACCCAGGGTTAGCAGAAAGCATCTTGATAGGGCCCACTTGGCAACAATCATGGCACCACTCTCAGGCAGTTATTTTCAGTCATACAAAACCTATCTCTTATGTTCTGGCGGGGAAAAAGACCCACATACTAGAAATGGATCAAGAAGGTGACGTTTCAAATGCAGATTTGAAGCGGCTGTTGAAATCTGACAAAAATGAAATGATGTGTAGACTTAACACACATACACAAGGAGTAATTACATTCAAGCCGTTTTAAAGAATGCCGCCTATATGAATACACAGCTCTGGTGTAAACAAATCACAATGCAATATACTGTATAGAACAGGTTTACAATAATAACAAACTAGCCTAGACACACAATCTGCTTATCATAGGCTCCATCGGCCACTTTTTCATTCCTTTATCACAAGGATAAAAACTAAAGTCCTGTCCAGACAAGATTCGCTTTCCATGTGGCTCTGGAGTAATTCCTTCATTTGCATGTGTTCCTCTCTTACTTTATTTCTGTCCAGATCAGCCACATTGGTGTTTTCCTTCCTCTTCCCAAGAGAGAACCTATTGTTTTTCTGATCATTTTAGTTCCATCTGGACAGACATATTTAGCCACCTAGAACGTGTATCCTCTTCCACTAAACCACAAAAAAGATTAATACTTTGAAGGTTTTTTTTCTCCTCTAGCTATAATATCTACTCTTATGATTCTTAAGTGCAGAAAGTGCTAAACTGCAATCAAGTGTTGTAGTAAAAGTAGTTGAATATTATTTTTGAGTGCTGTGTGCATGTATAGGATGAGCGGTTAATGACTATTTACTAAAAATGTGAATATTTTAAACAGTAATGAACTTGTGGTTTATTCATTCCTCACTGCCTAGAATGGTATTCAGTGTTACAAGAATATATATTGTGATAAATACTGAGATGATGAATCTAGAAAAAATGTATAATACGATGTTAGTACATTATAACATTTCTGGACATATCATCAAGAAGAAAAACTCTGATTACACCCACAGATTGCAGATTATGAATGACATGTAGTATGTCACTACCTGGACACCTAAAGATTTTTCTCTACCGTTATTGAGTAAAATTTGGATGGGCTACTGATTAAATGTAATACAGTGGGCAAAGGCTAATTATGTATTGGCATTTTTGTCACAGCAGGTACATAAATTATCTGTCAGTTCCACAAAGACCAATAATGCCTGCAAAAGCTATAATTAAATTAGATTTTAATTTCAGGGATGAGCTTTTCAGAAGGACAGACCAACAGTCTTTAAAGTGCAGAAATTCTAAACAAAGACTGTAACTCACTTTCTCCAGCTTGCCCGAGACAGGGATGAGTTTGGGTGGAGGCCCTCCGATGTTGGTACTGTTCGCAGTTCCTCGGCTGTCCTGGGTTTCTTCTGCGTCGCTACATGGGCTGCCCACTTTGACATGGTTATCATTCCAGTCCCCAACCACTTCATCGTTCGTGTATCCATAGTTGCCATTGCCAGCAGTCACGAGGGTAGTGGGTTTGTTCTTGATAGGCAGAGGAGGCTGGTTGTCAAGGAGCTCCTCCTGAGAGCTGGCCCTGCGCAGTGTGCCCTCCTGCTGCCTGAAACAGCTGGTGGCAGGCAGGGGCTTGCGAATCCTGGCGCTGAAGTCACTGACTGCTCGGCAGTGACGTTCCTGGTAAGTGCGTCCAGAGATAAGGCTGCTGACAGAGCCCATGGTGCCTGCAGCTGGGGAGTGCGATACAGGGTGGCACTGCTGAATATCAACACTGGACTGCGGGTGATCAGAGGGCACGGGCAGTGCCTGAACCAAAGCCATGGCGGCTATGCGCCCAATACACACAATCTACAGAGAAAGAACGAGAGGAATGATAAAAAGAAGTGCAGAAACATTTCAGGAATTATGTTAGTTAATATGAAGTTTGAATATATAGACCTATGGACCACTGATCTGTAAAACATAAGCCTTAAGCATTCTTTAAGCTGGAATGCCATGGATCAGTTAAGTACAATGATGAAAAAGCAGAATGACCACAACTGTATAACACTATCTGTAATATTTATCTATAAAACAGTATGTGGTAGTATTAGTGATGTGGAAGCTCTTATATTTACCATGCAGCTGTGTGCTCTAAGCTGTGCAACCCCCAAAATAATTTATAACATACTCCCCCAAAAGGGGCTTTTGAGGTGAACAGGCAGTCTGATCTGGAACAAATCATTTACTCCTCCTTTAGCCTAACAGATCTGCTCTTCCTGTATTGTGATATGCAGTCATCTGTTTTATATGTTCTACAGCAAATGTAATGACGAGGCAAGCACTTCACACAAACCGCTGAAACAATCCTGAGGACTATGTTTCTCGTTGACTTTATTTCCTTTAGTTTAGTATACTAAGAGATTGATCACAGAACACAAAATCGGTGAGATCTTCTGGTTCCTTGCTTTCTTGTCCTCTCTAGAAACATGGCCTGACAGGACCTATCTTTTTCCAACAATGAGAGCTGGAAGTTACATTTCATTGTGAGCAAAGTTTTCCTTTCTGCAAATAAAGTAAAGTAAAGCTATTTTTCTTCAAGAAACAATAAAAGAGGCAGAGAAAGAAGATATGTGTAGTGAATAGTGTCACCTTTGCATGCATGTAGCTCTACTAATGTTACTATCACATCCATGGTTCACTTTTCCTAACGCTTGATTGCTTCTGGC
>JAOUQY010000042.1:12298156-12310092 GCA_028566355.1 Doras micropoeus | reverse complement strand
GGGTGGGGGACAGTGCCAACGCTGGACTGGGTACTGCTTTCTGAATCTGAGCTTGACTGAGACATGAGGGAGACAGAGAGCAGGCTATGAGAATGGCTAGCAGAGACAGAAGGATGTTAAAACACTGCATGCTCGTCTGTACTGAATGCATTACTCTGCCTCATGCACAAAATCATCAGATACACCATTTTAAACTGGGCAGTCTGCCAGCATCACACAAAAAACATGTTAAATGCACCTCATGTGACATGACTTTTCTAAAAAAAAAAAAAAAAAAGTGACATGTGTTTATCTCCTTCCTGTGGGCTGCGTCTTACCTTTGTGTGTGTAGTGTGTAGCAGCAGCTCTCTTTTGATCTCCTCGATTCTCCTTCTGTCCTCTGCACTAAGTTCTAAGGCTTCACACTTGCCACCAGACACCTTCATCATGATCCACTCTTTGAAGACAGAATTTTCAAGTAACCAAAAATTTATATTTTTGCAATAATATTTTAATACTGCATTATTGTGATATTATTTTAAAACTTTTCCTAATAATCAAAAGTAATTAAATGTTTACCTCTAGCTCGGCTCTCATCAGGATCAGCAGTACTTGACCGGCTGGTAACCACAGAGCCAGAAGACTCGCTGTGCAGAAGCTTAGCAACCCTAGTAGCCAGTGAATGCTCACTGCTGGCATCACTTAAAACACCCATTTCTGCCTCTGTTTGACTGTGGGTGAGACTTATCTCAGAAGAACTGATGCCAGCATTTTCTGTTTGGTCCTGGCTTTGCTGCTGGCCATCTGATATTGAGAAAGCATTCCCCTGTGTAATCGACAGGCTCACAGGGCCCATCTTGTCTGGGTCTGCTGCACTGCATCCCTCAGGCTCTGCTCTCCTTGGAGCAGCATGAAAGTCACGTGACTTTGGATTTTCCTCACTGCCCTGAGAGTGAGCTGAAGGCCTTTTGTTCATGTGATCAGACTTTGCGGGCATCTCTAGAGGCCCAGATGAGGATGAGGAGCTGTCCTTCAGGGCAGAGTCTGAGGAAGAGCAAGCTAATAACAAAGAAATCTTTCCATCAACTGACAAACATGAGTCATCAGGATATGCTTGTGTGTTCTGCTTGAGTGACAAAAAGGAGGTATCGCTCTCTGAGTAACACTGTGAGCCAGGGGAGGAGGTCACAGAGAAATGACCAGACACGCGGCTCTCTGCATGACCAAGCAAACGTCTGATCTCCTGCAGGGTTTCAGAACCCACCAGAGACGAGTCTCCTTCTTTAACGCTTTCCCAGTTCCCAGGAGCAGATGCAGACTCCAGGCTCACCTGAGCTGGCAGGCCGTATGTGCCCTCTCGGTGAGAAGTGTCAGCTCCTTGAGGAACGCTGTGTTTCTGGAAGTGTGACATTCTTACACTTCCTGAACTAGCTGGTCTGGGTGGCTGCTGATTGGACTTCTGAATAAATAACTGTGTTAAAGAGGCACTGCAATCTGCAGAAAGCTCACTGGAACTGGACAGAGTCTCCTTCTGGAGACTGTCACCTGTATACAAAAGCAACATACGTCCAAAACAATTAGAGAAACAACCCTGAAAAGACAGAAATGCTTTAAGAACCTGCCAGATGGTAAACACTTTAAATCCTTCAGCACAAATAGCACTTTCGAATGCCATACATTTAGGTTTCTTGTGTTTTATTTTTTTCTTTTTCTTATTATTTTATTTTAGTGAAGTAATGCAATTTAAACAAGGTACTAGGTACCAATTTATTATGGGTTACAACACATAATACATTTCAAAAACATATAAGATTAAAGAACTGAGGGTAGAACTAGTATTGTCATCATCTCAGTACAGCTGAGTGTATTGGTCACAATCACTTGCAATTATAAAAGGAGCAAAATTACAACAAGCAAGCCACCTAAAAATATGTGGCTTTTGAAACAAAAAAAAAAAAATGGTTCAGGGTTATAATAATCAGAGCCAGTAACTAAGACACAGGGACCAAGCCACCCTAAACTTCATTACATTTCACTAATAAGAAATACGTGAAGAAAGCAAATTGTTAAAAAATGTTTACCATCAGATGGTTGTATGCTCTTGGTGGGTGTTCCTACGGAACCTTTAATGGTACATAAATCAGTAGGAGAAAATTCAGGCTCTCTGATGGGTCCACGGTGTGTAAAGGGATTTAAGATTGTTGAAGGTGACTGATCAATCCCCAGATTATGAAGGTAGAGCTGCAGAGAAATTGTCTGTTAAATTTTGTTTTCTTTTTTTAAATCTAAATGATGACTAAAATCTCTAAAAATATCTATTAATGAGACCTCTGTGGATGCTTGTACTTACAGGGATTCTGTCTTCAATGTTAAACTCGGGGGGACGTGGAGGGGATCCAGGTCTGGAAATCCAATAAGGTGCATAGTTGTCCACTTCAAGACTTGCAACAGAGGAAGCACCTAATGATGCCTGAAAACTCTGCTCAACATGGTAATCTCCTGGAAAACTGGAGACTGCGTTGCTCATGTTGGTATTTAAGTTCACGCCACTGTTCTGATCCACACTAAGCAAAGCAGGAGTCTTCAACGGGCCAGTTCCTGAGTCATCAGCTGGCCTTTGGTCATTTGTTCCACTTGAGGACAGTGATGATTCAGCTGCAGAGGAGTTGAAGCCTGGAGAGATGGCATCAGTGCATATGAGTGGAAGCTGATTTTGATTTTGTTGCAGCTCATCCTGCTGGATAGGGGTGATGACTGTTCCAAGAGATGAGTGGGAATGGGAGTGAGTAAATGGTGATGGGGAGGTGGATCCTACAGTGCCTCCTGCCTCTTCTACATCTGCACAGGACAGCACAACACTGCCTGTCTGAGTGGGTGGAGTGCTGGTATTGGCATTCAATACTGCACTTGTCTTGTTGGGATGTTGTTGTTTTATTGCCTCAGACACAGAGTCCTGTTCTTTTCTGTCAGGAGGTACACCACCAATCCCGTGCAGAGACAAATTGTCATAAAATGACCTGCTTGAACTCTGATTGGCCTTCCAAGCATCAACTTTCTGCACAACACTGAGGCTGGGCAGAGAATGCACTCTTCCTGCAGACAGCCTAGGCTCCTGAACTTTGAGTTGATCAGATGTGGGCGGGAGTGTGGCTAAGGTAGGTTGATCAATAGATGTATCCTCACAGGCAGCAACAGGAGCATCTAATCTCAGGGAGGAGGCTTCTTGGCTATGTTGAACATGTGACACACTGTGTGTCTCAGCTCGGTCCAAAGAAGTGGAAAGTGTAACTCCAGCATTGCTTGTAGTACTCAGGGTTAATGCCGGTATGCTGTCTAGTTTATGGCAGCTGTTTTGGGTTGATGAGGCCACAGTGTCTTGGTGGGAATATACAGGAGAGAGTTTGGCTGGTGCTGATGCTCCTCTACCAAGGAGCACTGCAGGTGTGGACTGAAACACAGGCTGAGAGGTTAAAAAGGAACCATCTGCTGCTTGATGGCTACCTGAGCTCCAGAGTGCTCTCTGTAGCCCTGCCATATATACACCACCTTCACTGGCCGGAGTGATATTCTGACCAGTTGGAGTGTTTTTGTTCTCGGTGTGATTTCTGCCTCCTGGTGCAGATGATGAGGAATCACTGTGGAGCTGAAGCTGCCTGCGTAGATGCTCAGTGGTGTCATTTGTTTGCTTGCTTGTGGAGCGAACTGTAATATTTGAGATGGCAGATAAACGAGAAGAAAGCGACACACCACCTCTCCCCATAGCCCTTCTTTG
This sequence comes from Doras micropoeus, assembly GCA_028566355.1. Lineage (NCBI taxonomy): Eukaryota > Metazoa > Chordata > Actinopteri > Siluriformes > Doradidae > Doras > Doras micropoeus. The sequence continues at coordinate 12,306,341 of JAOUQY010000042.1, read as the reverse complement.
AGATAACAAGGAAGATGAGCCACCCTGTGGCTGCTCCCTACTCTCGGATGCTCTGAACTGGGGTTCCTTTTTAGAACTACATGAAGGATCCTGCACCTGGGCAAGAGCAGTATTTTTAATCTGGCTCTCAAGGGTATTTTCGGAGCTTAGGAGGACATCTGTCTGACTGTGAACAGTCTCAGGGGAAGAGGGGACTGCACTGCTACTGGCTACTGCATGATCCATTCCCTGAAGCTTCTGAAAGGAGCGAACAGGAACACTGCTGTGTAAACCACACACAGTCCCTCTTCTATCCAAATCAGCATCAGTTTGTTCCTCTCCCTCCTTCTGCCATTCATCATTGTTCTCCAGGTCACTAGTGTGTTCATCATCGTGAATCTGTGTTAGCTGGTTATTGCTACTAGGTGACAGGCTGTGCTGTGATAGTGAGCAGCAGCTACTGGCATCCTCCAAGACTGCAGACATCGCCCCCAAATGATGCTGTGATAGTGAGGCCTGTTCATGGGATCTGTGCATGAGGTTGGACTCCCCATCTACTTCTAGGCGTGACATCTGAGAGAATCTCTCAGAAGTAATGGACAGATCAGGAGAGCCCCTTAACACACAAAACAAAATGATTTGCATGCCTTCAGAAATTAAAGTATAGATTTTAGTTACTGTTTTGAACACCATACCTCAGGGGGACAAACTCTAAATCTGTCTGATGGAGAAGAGTGAACTCTGAAGGCAGGAAGGCCTTTCCCTCAGGAATTAGAGTCAGTGCAGGTGATGAACAGCTATCCTGCAGTTCTGTTCACATGAAAAGAAAATAATTGTACAGGATGTGTAAACTAGTAAAATGCAGAATCAGACATGATTTTATGCAATTATTTCTCATTATGTGTAGTGGCTGTAATGATTATATGTGTGTTTTGCTTACCTAGCTGTAAAGATTCAAATCCATCAGCTGCTGGCTGCGCACTTGAGTCTCCTATGATGGCCATTTGTCCGTCAGAGTTAAGAGGAATTCTTTGTAGAGCATCAGCTTCCAGCAAGCCTGATGTTTGTCCCAGCAAATGACTAGGATCCTCTTCAGCAGGGAGCTGGTGCCATGTCTCCGTGTCCTACCAGAAAACAAAAAGAATTAAACAATCAACAATTATGATCAATTATCTTTCATACACTATTTTATTGTCACTCGTTACTATATGTGTCAAATAATTGATATATAATTTGTATACAATATTTACATCATACACTAATTATTATAAAACATGATAATCAGCATCATAATTATATTCTTTAAATAGCAAGAACAGTGACAAGAACAGATGATCTACTGATGCAGTTATTAAAAACTGCATTTTTGCACATTGCGGTGTTTATTTATTTCGGTGCCATGGTTCACCTCTACTTGTCCCCTTACAATGTCGGGTCACTGCAAATCAATACAACATTCTTCTGACCGATTACTTTTATCCTATAAAGAAACATTTCTATCCTGGTGGGTGTGGTCGCTTCCAGGATGACTCCGCCCCCATTCACTGGGCATGAGGACTCACAGAATAAAATGTTTGATGAAATAAAAATGATGTGAATCAGAAGCTACGGCCTTCATATCTCACTTTTCATATCTCAACCCAGCTGAACATCTGTGAGAGATTTCTGAGCCATGTGATAGACAGCTCTCTCCACCACCATCATCATCATCAAAACACCACCTGACTGAAAATCTTCAGGAGGAATAGTGTTCATCGTTCCAGTTTAAGTCCAGAGACTTGTATCTATGCAATGACACACTGAAGCTGTTCTGGTGGATTGTGCCAACCCAATACTTTACATTTGCTTCCCAAGCAGGACTAAACCGCGTCAGTCGGTTGTTGGGTCTAGTGAGGCGCCTTCTTGCACAGCGTTATTACAGATCCCCTTACATAAACTCATCATCTTTCTTTTATTTTGAAGGAGAATAAAATTCTTTGTTAGTTTTTACTCAAGAAAACTACACATTATTAAATGTAAATAAAAAAGGAATGTTTTCACTCAGTTATTTAAGATATGGAGAAGCGGCAAAAAAGTATACAAGGCAATGTGCATTGTTTTAAACTTCAGAAATTAAAAAAAGTACTGACTTCTAATTGTTCTTTGTTTAAAATCGAATCATGAACTCAGTATCGTGAATCGAATCGAATCGTGAGCAGACTGTACCCCTAGTCGTCAGTGTTGGTGTTGAAGAACTCAAGTGTCCTACACAGAGCTCTGACCTGAACCCCACTGAACACCTCTGGGATGAACCAGAACGCTCGCTGTACCTCAGGAGGTCTGTACCTCACACCTCCTCACTCAACCTCAGTGCCTCATCTCACTATCGCTCTTCTGGCTGAACGAGCACAAATCCCCATAGCCACGCTACAAAATCGTCTCAGAAGTGTGGAGGTTATTATAACAGTGAAAGGGGGCTGGAATGGGATGTTCAACAAGCATATATGGGTGTGACCGCCAGGTTTCCATACACTTTTCGTCATGTAAAGCATCTAGGTGGTATTGTGAAGAAACATGCTGATGCCCTAAAATTTCAGAAGTGCAGATCCCTGAACAATCTGCTGGCACACAGCTGCAGGATCAGCTCTGGACAAACTGGAAACATACAGCATCGATCTGCCAAACTGCGGCGCTGTGTACAGCACTAACCCCAGATGCAGATCTGTCTACAACATGAAAGCCAAGACACGGATACGTGTAAAGACGATACGTGAAAACGTGACAGGAGGGTCATCCTGCTATTATTTATCTTCAGATCGGTCAGATGTCCCATCCATAGCACAAAATCTCGACACAACAAACTGCATCCACGCCTGAAGTCTGTTGTGTATGATCTCAAGAACCCAAGCTTGTCTGTAAATAATTTTCAGACAGGCACACCTGTAAACACCCTCACAACATACAGTCAGCTAGCCTACCCTCAGCACCACTGCTCACTGATTCATTCATCTTTATTTTCTAAAGCCCAGTCCACAGCCCACGTGCTGCTTCCAGAGTTAACCTGTTTATGTAGCTTTTATTGATATAGCTTTACCCGTTTTAAACAATTAAACCTACGTAAAGTCGCCTGAGTCTGGCTATGCACTTGTTGCTAATGTTAACTAAGTTAGCTAACTAACGTTTTTCATTAGTTATGCAGAGAAACAGTTTCTGAACAACAGGTCCTCGCATGGATTAACAATAAATTAAAACAATTCGCTTTTTTCTTTAATCAAGCACTCAAACAAACTCACTCTGTGAGCACTTGCTCCATCTTCGCCTTCTCCTAACGTCTCCATTGTTGTTTGAAGAGCTGCGAGTTGTTTCTATGTGAATAACTGACACTTTCCGCGCCTGCGCACATGAAAGGAGAGAGACTGCGCAGAATCACTTTCAATACACGGCGCCAGGGTTGCCAGATCCGCGGAGAATCAGTTTTAAATTGCTTGTTAAGTAAATAAGTAAGTAAATAAATAAATAAATAAATGAATATATGGTAAGTGGAACTGAGAAAATGGACAATGATTGTAGAGAAAAGTTATAATGTTATGCCTGATCGGTGTAATCAGCTGTGGTTTAAATGATTAAAATGTAGGATTATGGTGAAAAACTATAACAAGCTCGTAACTATAATAAATGTATATGGCATAAAAAAAGGAGACAATTTTTATTGTATTATGCAAAATGACGTTCTCATAGATAAGTGTAACTGAGCCCTTTATTAGGAACACCTGCACACCTACTCATTCATGGAATTATCTAAATGCCATCATGTGGTAGCGCAATACATAAAATCATACAGATACAGGACAGCAGCTTCAGGTAACCATCAAAAACTGGGCAGTTGAAAAACATAGCCTGGTCTGATGAATCTTAATTTCTCATGGGTTCACAGATGGTAGGGTCAGAGGTTGGAACCAGCAACATGAATACACGAACCAGACCTGCCTTATGTCACCATTAGAGGCTGGTGGAGGTGGTGTAATGGTGTAGGGAATGTTTTTTTTTTGGCATACTGTGGATCTATTAACACCAATCAATCATCATATAAATGCCACAGCCTATTTGAGTATCATTGCTGACCATGTGCATCCTTCCATGGCCACAATTTATCTTCTAATGACTACATCCAGCATGATAATGCAGTAGGTCACAAAGCAAAAGTCGTTTCAAACTGGTTTGATGAACATGATAATCAGTTCAGTGTTCTTCAGTGGCCTTCCCAGTCACAGGATCTAAATCCAGTAGAACACCTTTGGGGTGTAGTAGACTGGGAAATTCACCTGAGGAAATCTATAGGCATTGTGGGATGCAATCATGTAAACATGGACCAGAATCTCAAAGGATAGTTTCTAATATCTAGTGGAACCCAGGTCATGAGGAACTGATACTGGTATGAGGGCAAAGGGAGGCCCTACCCAGTATTATGATTATTATGATTATTATGATTATTATGATTTTATTGCTGTTGTCAGGGCTAAGTCATTTGCTAGTCATTTGCAGGCCAGTTTGATCCAGCTAAAAGTATAACAACCTGAAAGAGGATTTTTTAAATCGTTTTAAAGGATTTAATTGTAAATGATCGAAATACACTTTCCGTCTTTGTCAGTAAAAGTGGAAAATTTCGTCACTTGTAGGCGGGAAGCGGAACGGCGCTGGTCACAGTGAGGAGTGCGCATGCGCGCGGCAGAGGTTCTGGGTTAAGGTGTGAGTTGGCAGGACAAAAACAAAATTTGCGTAGCGCGCTTATAATGCTACATTAAAAAAAAAACAGATTTGCTTTATGAACGTGTAAATAATAGATTTAGTACAAGCCTATACATATATACAATATAAAATGTCTAACCATAATGGCTTCGGACCTGGTAAGTATGAAACAGACTACGATTCTTTCTCCCAAACTTTAGCTAGCTAGGTCACTAACGTTAGCGAACTGAGTGCGTAGACACCGAGAGACACACAGCCCCGTGTGGACTCGGAAACATTGCAGAATTAACACTGATGTAAATTGGGTTAGTTTATTATTTTTTTATTTGTAACATTTTCTAGCTTGTTAGCTGTTATATTTAGTCAAGATAAGGTTGCTGGGTACAGAAGAGAAAGTGCGCGGTGCCACACACCAGGTTAAACCGGTCTCTCGTGGCGCTCTGATGTTTTATAAAACACACGGGTGTTTCTGCGCCTGCTTCGGATTTCTTATTTCCAGTGATTTGTGTCCTCAGGTTACTTCCGCATGTTTGACAGCATAGGGCTAATGCATACCCACGTAAGTACTTCCGTATTAAAGTTTCACCTTCTCAGTGCTCGGGTGTAGTTTTCCTTCCCCACAAAACAGCGTGTTCTGTTTAAGACTGGACTCTGTAATGTTTTACTTGAAGTCGAGTCTCTGTTGTTGCCTTGTCCTTTTATTATTATTTCTTGACTAATTAATACTTTCCACAGGAGACTGTGGTCAACTTGATCAATGGAAGATCCTCACAGTATGATCTGTTGGATGCTCTGAGATATGGTCATGGACTTGGTAAGCTTTAAGCATTTTTCACAGTTGTCATTTATTTTCATGGCCCAAAACCATCGGCATTGGATTTGCCGTATTCGGACTGATTATAAATATATTTAGCCGCAGACTAAATCTGTGGACGTGCTTCTTTATAACTTTAGAATAGTCAGAAAGTCTGTTGATTACTGCTTGTAAAACTGCATATGATATTAGGCGTTAAGGTGTTTAATTTTAATGTGACGGTGAATTCTAATACTAATAGTGATGGATGTTTGAACGTCATTTAGAAGGTTCACACAAGCCGCCATTTATGATCCTAAAATGATCATGCTTATTAAACAAAAACGTTATTTTTCTGTTTAAATGTATGATCTCACTGCCGTGACTCTGTGGTTCAGGCCTCATGGTCACACGGCCTAGCTTCCTACCGTATTATGTCTGTCATTAACCCGGCACCACAGATAAGACAAATGGAGCATGTTCTCATAACGATTAGCAGAATTATCAACGTCTCCCACATCTGTAACGGCACAACAAGAATCACAAGGTCCACCCAATCGAGAGACGCATTTAGCTTTAGTAAAAATAAAGGCATTTTGTATTCCTTTTATCTTTTCATCCTAATCGTGTTCATCTTTCAGGTCTCGATTACCAGACTCAAATGGATGATTATGATGATTTGACTGATGATGATGACGATGACGATGACGATTATGGCAGGCAAAACAGTAGATATTGTGGCTTTCCCCAAAACTTTCTAGATAAAGGAGTTCCCAGACAGCTGGCTGCAATAACGCGTTATAAAACAGTCAAACGCGTCACACCCGAGGTAAGTGCTGTTTGCATGCAATTTGATTATTATATGCCTGCCCCGAAGAGCTGCTTACACGTCTAATGTTTCATGCCCTTTCAGGAGGCTGCAAAAAATGCTAAAGAACTTGTAGCTGAAGAGGAAAAACTTAAGAAAAAAGCAGAAAAGAAAAAACAAAAGAAAATGGTAATGTAAACATTATACACTTATGATAAGGTGATACTCCATCATTTTTACAGGGGATTTAAACGTTTACTTGAATTGCAACTCTTTCTGCTGTACTATAGAGGCAGCGAGAGAGACGGAGAATAGAAAAATTAGAAAAGGAAACTGGAAATAAAGATGCTGCCAAACAGGTATGTCAACATTTGTAACCTTTTCATTAGGGATTATTATGTAACCAATATTTCTCATCTATTTTTTTATTAGTGATATTCATCGCCATGTTTTGAAATCATTTGTCTGTGACATTTTGAAACCAAACAGAACATTTTCTGTTTTTTTTGTTTTCACATGCATGTCTCACTTGTTTTTCCCCATAGGCTGATGATGCTGTTCCAGTTAAAGCTAAGCCTACAGACAGTGAAAATGAAAATAAGAAAAAAATGAATAGCAGTGTACCTCCTGACCCTGGCCCACAGTGCGACTCGGTAGCCATAGACAGCAGTGATAGTTGTGAGGAAGAGGATGATAAAGAGAGCGTAGCTGATGAACTGGAGGTTGGCTTGATTTCTGTGTCTGTGACTCATTTTCAATTGATTTAATACCTGCGTGTTTACCTTGGAGTAATGGCGTGTGGTGTATCTTTCAATAGCTTGATATGAGCAGCTGCTTTGTGACCAATGCGGCAGCCATTGCAAAACGCAAACTTGAGCAGAAACCTAAATCTGACAGGAAAGACAAAAAATCTGAAAACATCCAGAAGCATGGCTCAGCACACAAAAGTTCAGCAGACCATCAGATTAAGGTTTGCAAAAGAGCTTCCACGTTAATCTTTTTTTTTTGTTGTTTTAATTTCCATAACAGCTTTGTAATGTAATTCTCTCAATCATAAACTTGATCATGAGATTAAGATGCTTGAGAGTACAAGCAGTACAGTTTTATAAACCTCATCTGTCTACAGAATGGTAATGAAAAGGAATCATCAGAGGAACCAGAAAAAGACAATGTTACAAAGAGCATGGAGTTGGCAGGTCTGTGAAACTAACTGAAAATATTTCAGTTCAGATGTCTACTGTTGTTTTTTTTTTTTTTTATATGTCCAGTGACGTCATTTTACTTTTTCCTTATTTTCAGTGGTGGGTAATAAATTTGCTCAAACAGGAAATTTGGATATGGCCGTGAAGTATTTTACTGATGCTATAAAGCACAATCCTCAAGAAGTTAAGTAAGTATATATAATATATATACACTGGGGAGCACAATTAGAGAACAATGTATGAACGCTTGTTTTTGTCAGAAATAATGTAATCTACATTGATCAACATTTGAAGGATTTTTTTGTAAGGGGTGCACCATGCCACTAGAACAGTGTTTTACAAAATAACCAAAGTATATCAACATAAAACCTTTATTTTCCAGAAAATGTGATGATCATAATTAGAGAACAGAAATGAATGTAGCACAGAGAAAGATTCCAACTAAATTTTCTGAAGGTTACAACAGTCACCAATCAGTAGGAAGTGTTTTGCTTTTGCTTTGCTTTGAATGACTTCAGCGCATCTGCGGCCACAGGACATCACTGGTCTCTCACACTGCACTGGTGTGACTTTGGTCCACTCTTCTTCCAATCTCTTCCACAGTTCTGTGACTGTTGTGGGTTTCTTGGCCATAACTTTGTCATAAAGGATTTTCCAGAGGTTCTCTATTGGGTTTAG
>JAOUQY010000042.1:12187866-12202159 GCA_028566355.1 Doras micropoeus | reverse complement strand
TCTGTGTGTCTGTGTGTCTGTGTGTCTGTGTGTCTGTGTGTGTGTCTGTGTGTCTGTGTGTCTGTGTGTCTGTGTGTGTGTGTGAGAGAGAGAGAGAGAGAGAGAGAGAGAGAATGAGAATGTCTGTGTGTCTGCCCTGCGATGGACTGGTGACCTGGCCAGGTTGTTTCCTTGCCTACTGTCCAGTGAGCACTGGGATAGGCTCCAGCACCCCCTCCCTTGACCCAGTTGTATGCGTCGTAAATAATGAGTGAGAGACTTTATGTATCCTGAGGCTTATATATCTTAGGCTATAATAGTGATGCTGAGTTGATTTATATAATATTATTCCAACCTTTACCACTTTATTGATCTACTTTTCTTTTTTGCAGATGTAATCACTGCTGGGTTCAACAGTACATTCCTGAGCATTACTATTATATAATACTGTATACCTTGTGCTTATGAATACATCAGGTGCAACTTGAAATTCACGATACATTTTTCACATTTCCTCATCAGATAGTGATCATATGTTTCAGCCTGTTTATTTTGTGGCTTCATGCATGGGTTCTTTTTACTATAAAATAAAATATTTCCTTCTGTGTCCTGAAGCCCCTGCTTCAGTTCAGCCCTTAGTAGGAGTATTCATCAATGGGCGTAGAAGGTATAAGTACAAAATTGTCTGGATTGGATATGAGGATAAGCACTGTTTATTAAGTGTCCACTAGAGAGTTGAACTCACTGTTGAACTTGCTATAGAACAAAATACTCTGTTTTTATAAGCACAAGTTAAAAAAATAGCGAAGATGAAAAGTCACGAGAAAGCATATAATGCTTCTAAATTGAATCCTCTGTTTTTGTACTGTACTTTAGTATTTACATTAAAAGAGAACTAGATTCTGCACAGAGGTGTGGCCTGTAAGTTTCTTAAAATACATGTACTCTATGTGAAATTGTGCAACATGTGATATTGGGTTGATATAGTTACATTTTATGGAGTTTAATTAAATAAAAACCTAGTTAAACCTTGACTAATACCTGTTACCTGTTTGAGTACATGTTAACATATCTGATAAAGAAAAAGAAGGATTAATTGTATGTCCATGTTTTCTAAGTTCATTCTAATAACCTGCCTCTTTTCTCCCCCCTGCCCAGATGGTACAAGCTTCATTCTAAAACTGGCAAAAAGGAGAAAGAAAGAGGTGAGCTTCAGCTAACAGTGCAGTTCACACGCCATAACCTGACAGCCAGCATGTATGACCTCTCCATGAAGGACAAACCTCAGTCAGCCTTCATCAGACTGCGGGAGCGCATGCGTGCACGGAAGCGTGGTGGGGATGAAGAGTCCTCCTCAGCCATCGTGCCTGGGGGTTATGGGGTCTTAGGGCGCGTGCGTGGCCGTCTGCCAAGTGATGGTGGTGGAGAGGAAGACTATGAGGACGATGAAGGAGGGGAGTTGAGGAGGAGTAAAATGAGGAGTTACTTCCTGCATGGAAGGTTACGGAAGTCTTCGGACACACGTTCTAGCACGTCTTTGGGTTCAGAGAGCAGTGAGTCATCATCTAGAGGGGGCAGCCTTAGCCCAACTGCTGGCATCAGTGTAGTGGTCTCTGACCTCTCCAATTCACCCAGCAACAGCAGCAACCTGACTGCAGACAATAGCCCAGGTACACACTCACCTGTTTGTTAAAATGTAAAGAGTTTCTTTAAAAAGACAAATGCCAAATTTCTGTGGAGTTTTCCTGACTAGTAAATGTCCAAAGCAATCATATTTTAACTTTTATTTTGATATCTTTTGTTATCTATAGACATTTGGTCTTATAATCATAAATATAGAAGGACATGCACTGTCTATAATCTTTAATCCCCCCTCTCTCTCCCTCTCTCTCTCTCTCTATCTCAGAGCACACAGTAGCCCCCTCACCACTAGTCTCTCCTGTTAGACATGTATTTGATGAGATGTCTGACCTTAGCATCCCAGTGCCCCATTCCCTGACCACTGACATTGATGCCCCTATTCTCCTGCCCTCTGTCTGTATTAATGGAAATCCAGTGGAGACATCTCCTCTCACTCACCAACCCCCCTCACTGGTTCTTCAACATCCTAGGCCACAGACAGAGACCCAACAAGAATCACAGAGAGCTCCTCAGACAAGCCCACCACAGAAAGGCAAACCTACTCAGGCCCAAACAGCCCAGCCCTCAGAAATCAAACTTCAACCCAGTCCAGAATATCAGACTCAGCATCCGAAAGTGGAGTCTAAATCCAAGTGCGACCTGCAGTTCCCTGCAGTAGGGCTGCTGCAGAAGGGTTCTGCACTCTCTCTATCCTTGCAGAACCTCTCTCGCCGTAAAGAGGAGCAGCAGGGTGGAGGGCCTATAGACGGCCGCCGCTGGTCCTTTGACAAACCAGGAGAGGAGGAGAAGGCGGCCATTGCTGCTGCACTGCAGAATGTTGGGTTGCTGGCTGATGAAACACCATCGGAGACGGCTGCGTCTGTAAGTGAGGTAGAAGTTCAAGGCAAGAAGAAGCGAAGCTTGTTCTCACATGCACGGGCTGAAAAAGAGGAAACTGGCCAGGCTCAGCCAGCTGCAGAGGGAAGACACAGAGGCTGGTTCAGCTCTAAGGATCCATACAGTAAACCAAGGTAAAAAAAAAGATGTGCACTACTCATAGGGCTGTTGCCCTTTAGCACATTCTCTCTCTTCCTTGCCTTTTTTCTTTCCTTTCACCACAGTGTACTGTTTGTCTCATGACATTAAGTCCCTCAGGATGATGGACAGATTGTATGGCTGTGTGTATTGTGTAACTATAATTCTTGATCAGTAATCTTAACTAGCTGCACCAGTTTCATAGATAGCAATTAATTTGAAGGTGGATGATTGACAAGTGTGATGCACTCATGCCATTCGGGTGGATGACAGACAGTACTAGGAGCAGTACTAGGAGCAGCACAAACTTATTTAATCGTTTAAGACATGAGCTACCACTATTATTACCACTATCATGGTGCAATCATGCAAAAAAACAAAGTACACCCTCTTTTATTCTGTTCCTTAGAAGGTCTTAAAATTAATACAACCTAAAATAAATACAACCTCAGATGAACAACTGCACACAACAGATTCCACCATGACATTATTTATTTAACAAAACTGAACCCAAAATGGGGAAGCCATGTGTAAAAAAAACTAAGTACACCTCATGAATCTGTAGCTTGTAGAACCACTTTTAGCAGCAATAACTTGAAGTAATCATTTTGTGTATGACTTTTTGGCCCACTCTTCTTTACAACGATGATTCAGTTGAGATTTGAGGGCATCTGCTTATGCACAACTCTTAACGTTCTACCACTGCAATTCAATTGGGACTTTGACTGGGCATTACAACACCTTGATTCTTTTCTTTTTCCGCCATTCTATTATAGATTTGCTGGTGTGCTCGGGATCATTGTCCTGTTCCATGACCCAATTTTGGCCAAGCTTTAGCTGTCTGATAGATAGCCTTACATTTGACTCTAGAATACTTTGGTACACAAAGGAGTTCATGGTCGACTCAATGACTCCAAGGTGCCCAGGTCCTGTGGCTGCAAAACAAGCCCAGATCATCAGTCCTCCACCACCATGCTTGACAGTTATGAGGTGTTTGTGCTGAAATGCTGTGTTGGTTTTTGACAAATGTGGTACTGTTCATTATGGCCAAATATCTCCACTTTGGTCTCACCTGTCCAAAGGACATTGTTCCAGAGGTCTTGTGGTTTGTTCAGATTCAACATTTCAACATTGTAAACCCAAGCCTTGCTGCCATGTTCTTTTTAGAAAGAAGAAGTTTTCTCCAGGCAACCCTTCCAAATAAGCCATACTTGTTCAGTCTTTTCAGTCATGTTCTCATGAACATGAACATTTAACATACTGTATTGAATGTTTCCCACTTGTGTATTATCTTTCTCACTGTGGAATGATGGACTTCAGATTGTTTGGAAATAGCCCTATAACCCTTCTCACATTGATGGGTAGCAGCAAGTGCGTCTCTAAGATCATTGCTGATGTCTTTCCTCATTGGCATCGTGTTAACACACACCTGAATGCCAAAATGACTTTCGAAAAAAATTAATTTTATAGAGGTGGTCACATTTGCTGAAGATCAGTTAAATGAGGGCATTTGATTAGCAGCACCTGACTGCTACTTACCCTCTTAATTCCTATGGCAACTAAGCAGAAAATGTGTACTTAGTTTTTCACACATGGCTTCTCCATTTTGGCTTTTTTTTTTTCAAATTATGCCCTGATATGCAAAACCATAGAATTCATGTAGGGTATACTTTGTTTTTCACTGTATATTACTAAGGTTGCCATGATGTACCTTTATGGCAGGTCAGTGAAAAATAATTATTAAAAACATGCTAGCCATGGAGGGAAAATTACATATTATCTTTATAAAAACATAACATATCTACCTTTTTTGTCATGTTGCAGTAAACCTCTAATACTTTGTTCACCATCACCTCAGTTTCGCTATGCTCAGTGTGTAGCAAGCTGGCTATTAGCTTTCAGACAGAAACAGGACAATTGTTCATTTGTGGTTGGATATGGAGAAAGTTTATTGAGATTTTTGCTGAACATCTCTGCAACACAATTACAATGCAGAACAATGCTATTTGATACATGTATAATAAGCTGTGCTGTATGAGTGTTATATTAACCCCCCACATATAAGCATTTGGAACTGTCATAAAATATTTCAGGGGAGGTTCAAACCTGAAATCCTCCCAGCAATGCCCCTGAGCTGTGCTGGTTCTTGTCCCAGGATAGTATGCTGTTTAATAAGTGGTAAAGATGCTAGTGTCTTGTGGCTGTTTGAGGAAAATAATGAAGAAAGGAAATTTGGCATAACTGGTAAATCTACTGTCAACTCCAGAACTATTGGCACCCTCCGTGAAAATGAGCAAACATGAATATACACTCACTGAGCACTTTATTAGGAACACCTGTACAACTATTCATTCATGTCATATAATCAGCCAATCGGGTGGTAGCATTACAGTGCATAAAATCCTGCAGACACAGGACAGATGTCTGCCACAACCAAGAGCGTGGAGAAAAAAAATGTGATCTCAGTGATTTTGACCATGGCATGATCAATGCCAGACATAGTAGATTTTATCTTTTCAGATAGCTGTATTTTTTTTTTTAACCTAACCATTTTTTCCTGCACGATGCATGTTTCAAAATATGCTCAGCACCCTCCAATTCTTATATTACTATGTTTTCCTATTGATAATGGAACAGTGCTGAACTTTTTTGTAACATCTAACAATGTCAGAGACACTTGTACAGGGATCTTGGCACACTTCTCCATGCAGATCATTTCAAGCTCCATTAATATTCTAGGTTTTGTGCATGTTGACAGTTTTCAGTAGGGTTCAAAACAATTGTGAAACAATTATTGTCTCACGCCATTGCTTAATTTTTCCATTGCTTTTTTTTTTTTAAGAGAAAATACTACTTTTCTTATGAGTGTTTTTGTTTTTACATAAAAGTACTGGTTATTCTGGAGCTGATTATGTGTAAATGTCTAATTATAATTAATATTTTAATTAATAATTATGTGTAAACTGTTACATTTTTGTTAATTTAAATTTTAATTTTTTTGCTGATTTTGCATATTTTGTATATAACCAAAAAACCTAAAAGATGAACCTATAAATATGCTTGTTTAATTATTTTCTAGGACGTCTTATCTCTTGTCATTGAATGTTAACCAAACAACATTTGTGCCTCCCTGGTTAATTTGTGTACACTGATTATGGACAGAGTTTGTTAGATGCACTGAAGACGGCTGCTGAAATTCACAGAACATTCATATTTTCAGTGAAAAATCAAATTAATTGAAGGTGTCCTAACTGCACACCAGTGCGATTATGGTTCATTACAGTACAAAATTATTTTATTCATGGCCCTAAATCACATTTGGACTACAGTCCCCCTTTTGTTTATATTCATTTTTCCATGCTGCTTGGCTCTGCTGCTCTTGCTCTTTATTTAATACGGTTGGATGATCATTATGGTGGGTACTAGCTGTGCAATGTGAGCAGTCTGCAGTGCTGCATTCATTTACTTTAACTAATTCTAGGTATATATACTCTGGAGTTGGTGTTTTTAATATGAAAAGAGGTGTCATTAAATTAGACATGGGTATTTTACAGAGAATTGTACCTTGACTCTGTTCAGCACTGACCCTAACTGAAAGCATTCTAGCCTGTGTTTCATTTTATGGTTACTTATTATAATACAAACTGACTACCTAATCTGTTGTACCATCTAGCCTGGTTTAATGAGTCATATAATTAGGTATTTGATCATAAAGGGTGTAGGCCAGGTTGTTTTATAATTCTTGAGAACCAACAGTGGCTGTTCTTGTTGTGCCTGATACAAATGTTTTGGTCATTCTCTTTAAAATGGTAAACAATATAATGTAAATCACAATTGGCTTATGCCTGGTTATATACATGCATAGACAATTTTATAAGTTAGGTGTTGATTGTTTTCTTCTATGTATAATTTATTTTGGCATCTCAGTCTCCCCTCATAAGGAGGGGTGTTTATCAACTATGGCTTGGAGAGATCCATTTACACTTGCGTAACGTAGCTAAAATGCAACTCAGACCTCCTGAAGTGGTTTGAGTGATCAGATTGAAATGTTATTTAAGTGTGTCTGGGGTGCATTTAAACTTTCATCTCTATCATCTCTACTCAAGATGCATAAATCAACCAAGTGTAAACAGGGTCTAAGACTCACTGTTCGGTTATCAGTCAGCCAGGATTCTTTCTGAATTCTTTGCAATGCTGTAAAACATATCCTGGTGTTGTGAAATATGCTATGCTTTCAGCCAGTCATAAAAATATTTTAGTCACATTTGTTTAAACTAATTTTATGTAGCTTTACTAGAGTACCATTTCAACCATAGCCTTACCCTTGGAAATATATTGCCCCCTAAAATTCAGAGAAAACAAAAATACTGTACTTAACGCAGGCAGTAATGAGATCATTTATATTACTAAAGGTTAAATCGATAAGATAGTTGTTGTGTCTAATGCGGTGACTATTTGTGCCTTCCATTCACAGCCAGCTGTTTGCTCCTCAGACATACTGCAGCTCCAGCACAGCCTTTCCCCTTTTATCCCTGTCCCCCACTGAGCTCTCAGGGGCAATGACTAACCAACACACTAACCCCTTCTCTTCCACCTCATTCATCTCTGCTACTAACCCTTTCTTTTCACTACTTAAGCAGAATCCATTTTTCCAGGAGCTGCATGCTGTCACTCCTTTAACACCCGCTTTGCCCACTCTCTGTAGCCCAGCCATCGATCAACCTGAAGTGCCTGCCTCCAGACCAAGAAACCCCACCTCTCCTCTAGACTTAGTTGAAGCTGGAAATGCAGATGGAACCTTAGTGGATGAATCCTCACATAATCTTACACATTCTCTTTGCAGAACTGACAAATCAGATGACACTGACAAATATACTCAATGGGATGATTTCATTGGTGATAGACTGAAACTAAACTCTAAGATTGATACTCAGATGATGACCATCCTCCCTTCTTCTTACCTAATTGAACCAACTGAGCCAACACACATATGTGGTGAAGGTGACCTGATTGTGTCCAGTGAAGCTAATGTTCTAGTAAGTCTATGTAATACAACCCCAGCATGCACTTTAAATGTAGATGCACTTCCTCATGTTGAAGCTGAAGCTAATTTTATGCCTTGTAATGCTCAGGCTGACCTTAATCATTTTGTTCCTCAGTATGCTTCAGAATTTGACTCCTCATTGCCTCATAACTCAAGCATAGAGTTCTCTGAACTCAATGCCTTGGCATGCCCTTACCCTGCACTTTCAAACTGCACATTTAATAAGGACAAAGTCAGTACAGTCTCAGACTGGCAAATAAATATTACACCATATGCAATG
Organism: Doras micropoeus; assembly: GCA_028566355.1. Taxonomy (NCBI): domain Eukaryota; kingdom Metazoa; phylum Chordata; class Actinopteri; order Siluriformes; family Doradidae; genus Doras; species Doras micropoeus. Next base: position 12,194,201 of record JAOUQY010000042.1, on the reverse strand, counting down.
CCAGTGATGCCTGTGACTCCTGAACCCTCATTAGATTATTTAGGCCTGGGTGAAAAGTCTGAACATGAAACAGTCAAGTGCATGTCCTCCAAGACACATAGAGATGATGACATTAAAAGGTCTGTAGAAATCCAGAAGACATCTCTGCCTTACTGTAACTCTGATATTCTGGAAGCATTTTCCATTGTAAAATCTATATCTCCAAGTAGGGGCTGTAATGTCCCAGAGTCAAAGTCCCTCCCAAAAGGACAGAGGAACTTCAGTTCAGATGGTGATACCATAACAGGAGAATTGAAAGACCCTGCTGTTAAAGAAAGAACTTGCTCTGATGTCCATCCTGCAACATGTCTATTAGGGTTGTCCATTCCCAGTGAGTCTGTGTTACAAGGAAGACTGACTATGGAGAAAGATGCTCCAGGATGTGGATCATTAGACAGAGGTGAAGTTAGTTTTGTAGACGAAGGCTTTGATTTTGAAAACTTGAAGGCTGTTATGGATTATTCTTCTCCAAAATCAAGCAACATGCCATTTACAAAGGAGAAAGCCAGTGATTCACCATCTAATCTATCTAAGGAAAGTTTCAGGATTGAAAGTTTACCTGAAATTCTCAGTGGACTTAGTGAGACAAAAGGGTGGTCTTTCGGAGAGACACCAAATGGTAGCAGACAGACACTATCTTCAGCACAGTCTCCTGGCTATGTGCTCTCCCATAAAGATAACAGTGTAGACTCTGAGCAATACCTCACCTGTATGTCACAGCACAGCTCCCTAACCATTTCCCAACTCTCTCCAGTGGGCAATCTGAAAAGTGACACTTTTCAAGAAGCCAAGCCAAAGTCTGGTTCATCCCAGGAAGTTCTGCCAACAAATTACCAGCCTCAGAGGACCATATCAGTACTGCAGCATGACCCAGCTGAGGTTTCTCAAGAAGCTTTGCCAAAAAATGGAGGTATTTCTCAATATGATCCTTCAAACCCACAACTCTCTCTTACTTCTTTGCCAAAATATGTCTCTTTGCAGAATACTGTAGAAAAATGTGACATTATAAAAGAGGCCATAACAGGAATGGTTACAGATGAATCGATACAAAATTGTGATTCCCCAGTGAGCACAATGAAGAACCATGGTTTGCTACATGAGAGAATTCCTGATAATGTTGAGATGATGACAACAAGGGCAGGTGACGAACTTTTAATGTTAGATCCTCATATGTTTATGGAAAATGATATTCGCTCAACTGTACCTCATCAGTCCCACCATGTTCAATGTGACGGTCCTCTGGAGGACCTGGAGATTATCACAGATTTTTGTCAGTCCAGTGAGAATATGTGTGGCTCTGATTTTGTATTCGAGCCAACCTCTAGCATTACTCAGGACTTGGTTACGACAGATTTGCTCCTGGAGAACGTGTTTGTGGCCAAGCATGCTGTGACACATTCTGTTGGCACAAGCCCCATCACACACCCTGTGCCTAGGGAGATTTGCACAAACATGGACTTGTGTGCTGGTTCTATTAAAGCATCACAAATAAGTACAAATACACAACGACCCACTACTGCAGCTTCTGTTCCACAAGAGGAGCACTTGGACAGCGCTATACACTGGTCTATTATTCAGCCTCCTCTCCCTGAACCCTCAAACCTGGACCAGCTGACTTCAGGGCATGATCTCTTGATAAACTCCCCCTTATCTTTGCCTGATCTCTCACCGCTAGCCTCATCTACACCGCATGTAGCAGTAGGTATTAATAGTCTGCCACTGTCCCCTTTTCCTTTGCTATCTGTACAAGCAAAATCATTACCGCATACTGCACTGGCTGCTGCCGCTCTTGCCCCTGTATTTGCTGCAACGCATGATTCTTTCCTTCAGGAAGAACGTCAGGTAGCCTGTCATCTCAGCAGGTGAGGTCAAAATGGTGATCTTTGATATGAAATCAATTTGAGTGTGTGTACACGAGTAATGCTGTCTCTCTGCAGATTCCGTGGTACATGTATTTGAACATATAAGAAAGAACATATTAAAGAAATAATTCAAATTCCCGAGTGTTCAAATCTGCATAAAGTCTGCACTACTCAAGCATAATCCCACATTTTTGTGGTTTGTCATAAAGGGGATGGTTTAAAGTGTGAGGATGCACTTTAACTAATTCTTTTTCCTGGCTGGTGTCTTTCTCATGGTGTCTTTCTCTTTCTTTAATCAATATAAAATTAGACATTTATGGTGTCCTGGTGCTTTTGTTTGTTGTTGTGAAGTATTTAACAATAATTGTGTATTCACCGTGATCTTCCTTCTTGGTGCATAAGCACTCTCACCTTCCAATCCAGTAATTAATTTCTGATGTTTGCATGCCTTATGTTATTTCTAGATTGAAATACACTTTCATTCTCTTGTGGTTTCCACAGTGGTGGGTGCATAGCTGTCTTTTGCCTGGACCAGGGGACTTTGTGACTCCTTCCTACACATTGTTTTCTTTTCAGACATAGCTAGGCCTAATTAAGTCTATAGCAATTAATGTGTGGTTTTGAAGCTCCTACATTACTGTCAGTGATTACTTACAAATCTTTGTTTCTCCCATCTTTGGGTGTTTTAGTCCACATCCAGTGAAGCCTTTGACACCTCCAGATGAGAAGCGGTCAGAAGGGCGGTCTATGTTGGAGAAGATCAAGTCCACCATTCATCCAGGACGAGGACACCAAGGAGACCAGGAACATGAGAAGAAGGTATGAATAGTTTAGACATTTAATGTTATGACTAACAATCAAGAGAAATATGCTATGACAAGAAGGATAGAACTGCCATCAAATGTTTGTAGCATTTCGCTGTTACTGCCTTATATTCTTGAGTTCAATTGTATAACCTTCAAAGGTTCTGTGTAGAACTACTGAGTAAAAATTAATCTTTCCATATCAGGAAGGTACAGCCTTTTAGAAAATTAAGAATCCTTAACTATGCAAAGAACTGAACTGAACAATGCAAGATAAGTAATATGACTATCCTGATTTTTAAAAACGTGTTGTTTATGGTAATGTCTTTTCAACAACTTCTCAGCTCTTGGTGGAAGGTGGAGGCTCCTACTACCATCTGAACCACAGTGAGCTGGTGTCACTCCTGATACAGCGGGATGCCGAGCTCCGACAGGAGAGGGAGGAGTTTGAGCGCCGTGGCTTGTTGCTAGAGAAGCGGGAGGTGGAGTTAAAGAAGATGAAATTTTTAATCCGAGATCTAGAGGATTACATTGACACTCTGCTAGTCCGCATTATGGAACAAACGCCTGCACTGTTGCAAGTTCGTTCCAAAATGAAATGACCCATAGACATTCAGCAAACATTTCACTGTCACGTCACAAATCTTCCACAATCCCTGGGCAGAAGTTGCAACCCTGCACTGCTACTGCTTCCATGTCAATGTAGAATGAAGCATTATTGAACAGGCACAGAAAAGATATATTTGGCATTCTTTGCTGTCTCAAAATAAAGTGTCCACCTATGTGAGCCTCCCACATCTGGCCAGGCGCACCCACCCCCTTCCTGTCCTGACTGCCGAAATTCTTATTCTCATAAGAATTTCTGAGAAGTTTTACTTAGTTGATGCTCACTTCCTCTAAACAGATTTGTAACAGGTGCATCTGTCCAGCTAGTTACCAAAGCTGCTTGTCAATCAAAGGAAGGTATGGTCTGGTTTTTGGAAACTTGAGTGAATAGTTTTTGCTGCTTGAATTAATGCATTATCCAAATATTTGCTTTTGTTCTTCCATTCTCCTCACATTAACGGGACCTATCGCATTTAAGCTCATAAAACCTATGCTGCTTGAACAGGCTGATTCTATAGATGTCGAATTGGGGGGCGGGGCTATAACTGCAAAAGAAAGCCGAATCGGTCAATTCAGTGACATCTGCTTGTGCCTCATGTCATGTCTTCCGCACTTTACTGATAAGCATAAGAGTAGAGGCACACACTAACATGCTGGTTCCCCATCCTGCTTGAGCTAACGTGCACACATTGCTGCCAGTGCTTTCAGGTGTAATGAACAGTGTATATACTGTTCTTACTGCATATATGCCACTCTGGTGAAATGCCAAATGCTGCCTTATCATATGTCTCTGTTCTGTTGTTGCTGAAACCATCACTTTTCAGCTCTCTACCTTACCTTGAAGTGTGACTGTAAAGGACTGCGTGTTCAGACCTGATTGCCAACTGACTGTTAGGTTAAATCAGGTAATGTTATAGGCTTTTACTGCTTTTACTTGGTGTTGAGTGATGAACAGACAGTACTGTTTATAAGGGAGGTGGATGAATATGGAATACTAAATGCCAGTAGTGGCTATAATTCAGTGTTACAGTATTCCCAGTGCAGCCATGGCTCCGGCCTGTGTCAATGTGCCTGCAGTGTTGTTCGGATGTTGCCACTATCAGCATTTTTTGCAGTGTAGCACCATCTGTACTCGTGTGGTAGCGGCCTGTGTAACAGCACTTTCAAACCACACCTACACTTAATTAAATGGTTCTTCCTCAAAAGCATAAGCACTGAGCAAAACACAAATACATGCACATATACACCGCACTAGCTCATTCTCTGAACCTAAGATATTTACAGTATTCCTGTGCTACTGTAATTCTTATAGTCCAGCTAGGCTAGAAAATCAGAAATCAATATATTACATGTAACTCGTGTAACTAAAACTTACAATTAGAAGCACTTAAGATTTCACATGTTCTGCCTCTTCCTGAATTATGATCTCTAGCTCTTAGCTTGTGATTGATAAATAAATTGAGTGACTTACTGTAGACTGGTATGGTACTGTGTTGTTTGAGTGGACTCATGGAATATTCATGTCAGTCAGAGACTAAAGTTTACAATTCTTAATAAACCTATTTTACCTTTGTATGTCCTTATTTAAAGGATATAATAATTATTCTTTGTTTTCCTTTTTCCATTTTCTTTATTTCTTTATTGCCCTTTCATATGCTGTTCCACAGAGGTTATGTAAAGTTCTGTTATCTGTACTAAATTCACTTTTGTGTCACGTTGACTTTCTTTCTTTTTGTTCCATTCAATCAGTTATTTAAGTTGTTTATTTATTTTTCCTTTTAGGTTTTACTGCCTTTTATTGTTAAGCCCAATTTGAGAATATGCTGTTCTATCCAGCTTCGACTGTGTTCATCGAGATGTTTTCACGTTTCTCTCTTTAGAAGTCTTCTAATAGTAGGAAGCAATAGTGCAGAGTGCTAGAAAACTGTGAAAAGCCAGATGCAACCTGTAGTCCAGTTAGGAGGTACAAGTGCCCTTGACATAATGTTATGTTGTAGAATGCGTTGGTGGAATGAATATAGATTTCTTATCATTATTTGTGATATGATTTTAATTGTTAATTTGTTAATCAAAGCTGCATTTCTGTAGCAGATCCTCTGGTAATTTTGTTTGAAAATAAAAAAAAGTGTGTTTATTCCATTACTACACTTTTTGTTCTCGCAATTCTAAAAAAAAAAGGTAAATTACAATTATCCTTACATTGCTTTAAATAAAATGGACTCTCACACTGCATTATTTAACAGGTGACTGATATATAGTGAGTTACATATATAGTTGACTTTTTTGTTTACTTCTCTTTTGATTTCATGAATCCATGAATTTATAGAGAGGACAGGTCCAGCTGAAGCTCATGGATGCTGACTACTCCACAGGGATCAGGAATGTTTCATTTTTAACCAAGTCTTTTCTTGAGGTGCTGTTCTTTGGGAGGTCCAGGTTGTCTTATGCCTGTCCCTAGGTGGCAAATGTTTGCTTGTCTGATTATTGTATTGATAATCATTGATAATTGAAAGGGAAGATTAATTAAATCAGCTCTCTGATCTGTCCTTTTGCATCTGTCAATGAAATAAACTGTTTTCACTTTGGGATGGCATTTTGGATGTTTTTTTTGTAAATCTTGAGTGGTCAATGGTAAAGGAGAAAATTTGTTAGCCCCTTTTATGCTGTTCTTCTGTGTGTGTGTGTATATGTATGTATGTATGTGTGTGTATATAAATATATTTATATATATATACACACACACACAATGCTGTGACAAAGTATTTGCCCCTTCCCAAATTCTTATATTTCTGCTCATTTGTCACATTGAAATGTTTCAGATCATCCAACTCGTTTTAATATAAAATAAAGACAACACGAGTAAACACAAAATGATCCATTCCATTTACTGAAGATAAAGATTGATTAAAAACCTATATCACCCATGTGAAAAACTAACTGAACCCCCCCCCCCCAAAACCTGATATCTGGTTGTGCCTCTGCAATCAAATGTTTGTGATAACTTGTGATGAGTCTTTTACATTGC
>JAOUQY010000042.1:12162278-12174180 GCA_028566355.1 Doras micropoeus | reverse complement strand
TGTGTGTGTGTGTGTGTGTGTGTGTGTGTGTGTGTGTGTGTGTGTGTGTGTGTGTGTGTGTGTGTGTGTGTGTTAGCAAATGGTGAGTTGTTTTGTGCAATTCTGCCAGTCAGCTCACCCTCGCTGGCTTTCAATAGAGCGAGAACATGAGAGCAGAAGGGTCAGTGTGTAATGTGGGCTTTTGAAAGAGAAGTGCTTTTGATGGATTAGCGTGCTGAGAGACGTGTGTGAGTTACATGTGTGTAATGCTTGAACGTTTAACTTAGATTTCAACCAGCAGGTTTCTTACTGCCACTTCCATTCTCGCTGAGTGCTCATGCGCTCCTCTCCTTTTCTCTCAGACCAAATTAAGAGTGACTGATGTCCATGATGACATACCTCAAGCAGCTGATGGAAATCATAAAAGATCTTTAACATACTTCTTTCGTTACGACGTTGGTTCCCCCCCCCCTCCTGTTCTACACACACATATACTTTGCGCACATGCAGAGTGCCTGGTCGTGTCTGTTGGCCAATTAAAGCTCATCATGCGTATGTGTTGATGAAGTCGTCATTAAGCAGCCGTTGCCTTCATTAAACCAGGACTGCTATGGAGGACTCCTGCCGTGCACGCTATCCCACAAGCCCCCACGCCGCACTGCGGCCGAGAGTGAGGGCTGGGGGGAGGTGTCAGAACAGAGTGATCTCACACCACACGGAGGAAGTGTCAGAGAAAGAGGGATTTTAATGATGATTACAGGAATGCCCATGATGCTGAGAGTTTTCATTTTGTTGTGGAATTGTGTGTGTATGTGTGTGTGTGTGTGTGTGTGTTAGACTCCCCTTACTGCAGACAAACCCTCGCCTTTTGCTGCCCGTGCACAGCCTGGTGTGTCTCTGTGCATTCAGTCTGGCTCTTCCCCTTGCCATTAGTCTCTTCCCCCAGAATAGCCAGGTAAGCACACAAACACCCTGAATCTACTAAGCACAGTACAACAAAAACAACACAGAACAATACGCACCACCAAACCACATAACACAACCAATCTCAACAAAACAGCACCACATTACACCTTAGAGCTTAATGAAACACACAAAACAAAAACGCTCTAGAGCTTTACAGGACGCTACATGACACAACACAAAACAACTCTTCTGTCTTGTCCGTCTCTCTCTCTCTCTCTCTATCTTCGTCTTTCTCTCTCGTGAATCGGGTTATGATTTAAAATGGTCTGTAATAAGCTGTTCATCCATATGGTTACTGAACTGCAGACATATGTGCTGCCAACTTCTTCCATTCCTCTCTCTCTTCTCCCCTCCTCCTCTCCTCTCACTTTCTCGCTCCCTCTTTACACGTTTCAGAGGGTTCCAGACGAGTGCGTTCCCAAAAATCCGCCACTCCCGTACCCCCACCTTTTCACACCCCATGGCACGTCTGTTTCAGATTCTGCCTCACAAACTCGCACACTACTTGCCATCTGTTTCTGAGCAAAATATTGCACGTTTTAGCTATGCCTTGGACGTTTACCAACTCGTCTCTTTATTTTTGCATTTATTTTTTTTTATGCGTCAGTTTTGCCTGCGAAAAATGCCTGTGAAAAATGCTTGAGGCTCTCATGGAAGAGATGCAGTTCTCTTAAATCACGTTTGATTAAACATTTTAAACATCTTAATGAGCGGATGTTTACAGTTAATGAATGTAATTTTTAGCTAAGAGATCAGCTCTTTAACATGGATATATAAAAAGAGGTACACACAACTCTTAATATTATAGTACTCTAGGTAATTTAAAATGAGCGTGAGAGGCTTTGAGTTGAACTAATGGCTAATGATGACCTGGTCCATGTGTATATAGGATGTCTTAGCTAAAAGGAATTAGGATTAACTGATGATTACGCTTGAGTCAGAGATTAGTTCAGATTTATGGATATGTTGTGTCTGTTGAGTCACTAAACACAGTGAGTTGCTTCTCTTTCTGGCTTTTTTTCTCTCTCTTTCCTTCTCTCAGATTCATGTATCTCAGCTTGAGCCGGAGATCGCTGCAGCAACTGAATGCAAGTTCCTGACCTACAACAAAGGTCTTTAACCAATTACCCAGCTTGGCACTAGGTGACAAGTAACTCAGGAGACTTTCCTAACATGACTGTGGATTTCAGAATCAATTGCATCGTGACAGGTGCCTTCACACACCAGTGCTAATCGCTTGCCTTCTTTGCAATCGACTGCGCCATTGGATAGTCAAGGACATTACTGCCAAATCACCAGGAAATTAGCATGAGAATGACAGAACGAGTGCCTTCATTTACTCTAGTGTAGGTGTTTGTAAAATGCACGATAATGTAAATTGTTTCCATTGAGTCAATATTTAAGCAATGACTATCAGATTAAATGTGATGTTTTAATGAGGGGGAAAGAATTCAAACTCTGTTGACAGTTTAGTACATGTTTTACTTGTTCTGCAGTGCCAGCATTCAGACATGAGCTTGGTTTCTTTCATATGCCATAACAGAGAGGAGTTCTTACGTGTATACACTACACAAAGAGCAGCTTGCCTACCTAAAAGATCAGTGTTGTAAAAAGCTGCACTTTTATGATTGCTATATCAGGCTAACAACAAAAACGCACTGCAGTGACACTGTGGTGTGTGTAGGATTATAGATCTCTGCACGTATACATTGTTACCTGTTGTATAAAGCACTCTCCCTTACTTACATGTCATGCCACTTGTGTCTCCACTGATGCAGAAAATTGCTACTTATAAACTGCTTTGTCATTCTGTGTCCCTATTTGTTAAGACATTTCTGATTTCACTTACACTTGAGTAACTGAGCAGCTACGAAGGCTCTAAAGGTTTACTAACCACAAGCATAGACACACTACGACGCAATAATATTTCACCCAGTTTTGTCTTAATGTGATTATGGCATTTGTGTATATATGAGACACTTTTTTTTATCTTTATTTGTCTTGTGTTGTTTTGACAGGGCTGTAAGTTGAGTGATGTGGACTTTTGGCTATTAGAGCTATCTGGAGGGAGGGGCCCTTTGTTATGCTACCTGGTTGTTATGGCAACATGTCACGGTGGGCCATGGTGATAAAGGGTGGGACATGAACCTGCTTGTACAATCATTAACCATATAGAACAGCCTTAGGGATGCAACACACACACACACATATACATACACACATAATACATTAAGCCCTTAAACCGAGCTTAACATCTTCACTTATTTCTAAACTGTCAATTCTACTATCTTAATAAAGATTAACTTGATTCTCATGGCATGTCTTGGCAGTATAGCTTATACATTCATGCATATTTGCTCTATACATGCATTTCTATTTAGAAATTTACAAGATTTGTTTTTTGGAGTAAGCAGAGCATCCGATACTTGTGCCTATTTTTACTACAGAGCAACAGGGCACCAGAAGTGATATTATCCATAGTCATAGTAAGTAAGCCATACTGTATATATAGACACTGTTCATGAAAATATATAAGATGCAATAAGCACACAGACATTTTATTATTTAAACATTTCAAACAAGAATTATTTCACCCTTAATATTTTGGACCACCTGTCTTATAAAATGTCTCAATGACCACTTCATGTACTCTTCAATTCAGAGCACAGATTCCCAGTAGGAAATCCAGTAGGGTTTAAATCCAGAGACTGAACTGGCTTTTGCAGAACATTGATTTGTGTGTTTCTTTAGAACCGTGCTCTAGTCATAATCCTGAAAGGTGAGCAGCTCAACATATGGCCAAGTCTGAACCTCCTGGCAGAGTCAGTCATGCTTGGCAGAATTCATGATGCCATCAGTCTTTACAAGATCACCTGAGCCACCAAAAAACAAACCCTAAGCATCAGTGATCCATTGTATTTTACAGCAGGTATTTGGTGCTTTTTGTTGTATGCAGTTCTCTTATTATAACCAAGGATGCTGATGGTATGCAAAGATGCTGATGGTATCACATTTGACCACAATACACAATGCCAATTATAGTTCTAATGAAGTTCAGATGCTGCATTTTATAAGATGCTCTCAGGAAGGGGTTCTTTCTGGCAATGCCTCCAAACAGCTTGTTGTTATACAAGTGGTATTTAACAGTTTATTTTGAAACTTGACAACCACAAGAATTAAATAAACTGTGCAGTTCTAAATCTGTCATCTCTGGGTATTTCCCCCTCCTACAACTCCATCCTCACTCTGTGTGGTACAGCATGCTCCTAGGTCCAGTTCCAGCTGTTTCAAACTATTTTTTTGGCCCTATTGTGCATAATAGCAGTTTTATTAACTTTTTTATTAACTGTTTTATTTTATACTTTTTTTAAATAAATTACCTACTTTCTGTGAGTCAACATCTATTGTACACCACAGTAATGGTTGAAAAATACATTTACATGTGTGCAAGATAAAAAAAAAGGTTTGAAAATATTGTTTAAACATATTTTAAAGAGAAAAAATATATAGTTTGTTCTATTGTTTGGATAGAAATTTTGCATTATTGTTTGCATTGTTTTTTATGCAGTTGTTTTGGGTGATTTCTTTTATTATACAAGCATTATCCATATGTAATCTCATCTCGGTAAAAGTAATTCTGGAATACAATTTGTTAATGGATTGGTGTGAGAACTATCTCTCTCTAGGCAAACAGCCAAAAATACACACAAATTTCTTCCCCCACCCCTCAATCTTTGAACCATGATCCTTTGGATATGTAACAGAACAAACAAGACTGAACATACTGTTTTACAAACCGTTTAATGAATTCATCTTCAGATTGATATACACATTTGAATGAATAACTGAACAATATTTTCCAGATATTTATAAATTAATAAATTATTGATTTTTTTTTTACAGAATCCTTAAAATACCTAGATGTCTCTCCATGTTTATCTTTTTGCTTCCTGTCTTTTCATGGTTGCATTTGGGACGAGAGAGTGGGCTTTAGGAATGAATGGTATGTGTGACGGAACAGTGAGCTTTTGAGGATGCAGTATTTGTGTGCACCTGTGTGTAGGATAAGGTGTCCCGTAGACTCATAACAAACCTACAGACACCATCTTTTTTTCTCTTTCTCTTTCCATCTAGCATGTGCCATTGACGTTTTCTCAAGTGTCATCGTACTTGGCTAAAACGCAAGTGCAGACTTGGGGGTCAAACACTGGGGTGAAAGGTCAGGTGCTGGCTCGTTTAACACAGATTCCTTTCCTTTTTGAGACTATTGAGGCATAATAAAAAACACAGCACCAGCAGATGTTATCCTGTAAAAGTAAACGAAATGGCACTTTTAAATTTAACTGAAGTTTACTTGGTACGTTCTAATAATGTCATCTGGCAATAATGTGTGTGTCAGAGAGAGAGAGAATGATCGTAATGAACAACAAAAAGAACTACTGCAGAGGAATATAGCCAAGAGTTGTTCCTAAAACATATTTATTAGTATGGTCCCTTTCTGGGGAAAAAATTATATTTTAAATGTACTGTACATTATACAGGAATTAATGTGACAGTTAGTAAATATTCAGTAGTTTCTGTTTATGAATCAAAGAAATACTCAGAAGCTGCCACACTGTAACCTGCATCCAGCAGCCTGCATTACCATGACTGAACAAGAACCAAGCATTCAGACCATTACACACACACACACACACACAGGATCTTACTCCTACACTGCGGGTAGATCATGTCTAAACTGGCCTGTAAAATGATCCCTTGCATCACAATTTGTTTGTTTTGCCATCACTGTGAAGTCCTACCGGAAAACTGTAATAAAATAATTTGAATCTAATGGTAGCAGGAATGGAAGTGTCTACAGGAAACTGACTGACCTGTCCCCTTAAATAGAGATGCAATATAATTTGATGTTTTAAGGTTTAATCTCTATAACATCATTAAAGAGCGTTCTTAAATTCACTGGCATGACAGTTATGTCATGCTGGAAAATCAAATTAGCTTTAGTGATAGTCTTCCGATGCCAGTGTTGTTTAGAAAGAGAGAAAATCATACTTTTTTGTACATTTACACAGAGAGAAACAGGACAGAGTGAAATCTACATGCTGGCCGAATCTCTCTCTCTTTCTCTCTCCCTCTCTCTCGCTCACACACACGCACACCCACACACACAACAGCCAAGTTTAGTTTCATACACAATCATTCCTTAAAACATAAATAAATAGAGCTTTTCATGGCCTTGTGTGTGAGACTCGGCCTGGTACAAATGGGTTCTAGGCGTCAGATGTGACATCTATATCCTCAGATCCAGACTGTTTGGTTGCAATTCTCCACCGGTTGATGTGGTGATTACCCTTCTTCTTTTGTGTGCTCTCTGGTCCCTCTTCTTCCAGCTTCTGCCGTTTGTACTTGGTCCTGCGGTTCTGAAACCACACCTTCACCTTTTGGAGATTAGAGCACAGGGCACAGTGTGAGTGCAACATGAACCTTAATGCAATATATTGTACATATATTCTGGACTCATTGCTGAAATAAAAGTGGCACCTGTGGATTACCACTGTAATCTAGAGTAATGGCTGTTCAATTATAGTTCAATTAAAATTGTTATTTAATTTGCAGTTAAAAGAACCCACACACGACAATCAGGAAAACTGATCACACTGTGACAACTGAGTAATAATTTCACAATCCAATCCAATTTCAAATATAAACACTGAAAGTGTTTTATAAGGTTTTAATATGTGTTTTTTATTAAGGTTTTTAAGAGAGGATTTCAGGACACTAGCAGTCATTTCCTTCTTTTTCTGTAAAGTACCAGCTGTCTGTCGAAAACACCGGAGCTGTTTGCCATAATGACGTAAACTGCGTAGTTATAAATATATATTCATAATGTTAATAATATGTTCATAATGTTTACAATTATCTTAATTATTCTACCTCTACAAATCCCATTGATGTGGTTCCAATTTCAGTAGTCACGGCTATGATTAAACTACGCGTTTATTTCAGATTATCGTCAAATAATATTAATATTAACTGTCCTATTAACCACGATCTCATTTGGTTATTTATTTTTTTTCTTTTTTTCTTTTCCTTTTTTCTTTATTTTTCAAAATCGTTGAGGGGAAAGGGGGCTGTTATAGATATTCTTGCAAATTTCGTTGGTGGATTATTTCTTATTTTATTTTTTGTGCTGCCGCCTGGGATATTTTTTGAAAGAAATCGGTAAACGGAAATTTCACGGACCAAAATTTCCAATTCTAGACCACACTAACCTATTTCTATTTTTCACCGGACACATTTAAACACTATAATGAATTTGTACTAAATCGTAGACTGTGTTATTTGAAGGCATCTGGATATTGATGATATGCGACATTTTCTTATTCTGTATATTTTCTGCTTTATGTTGTGCTTAATTTATGTCTTATTAAAACAATAAAATAACAACAACAACAACAACAATAATAATAATAATAATAATAATAATAATAATAATAATAATAATAAGAAGAAGAAGATATTCATCATATTTTTCAGCGTGTGCTGTCATTACTGCTAACTCTCTCTACTACATTTAATTGTTTTGCCTCATTTTGTCTAGCTTTATTATTTATTAGCTTGGTTAGCCTGCATAGTTAAAAAAAATGTTTAAATATTTTTTTACTTTGATTTTGTACAAAGGTTTTATTATATTTTATTTATTAGGTATTTATTATTTTATTTTCCTCTGCATATAGCCTACTTCCAGGCGATCCGCTGTGTGCTGAGTGTGTACAGCTGAGATGAGCTCTGGGGGATTAGTTTTTACCTGTGTCTCGGACAGACTGAGACTGTTGGCGAGCTGTTTGCGTTCTGCTCCCACCACATAGTGGTTCTTGTCGAAGGCTCGCTCGAGGCGCAGGAGCTGTGAGGGGGAAAAGGCTGTCCGGATCCGCTTGGGTTTCCGCGCGAAAGGCCCGTGAAGCAACAACGAGTCATGCGATACATCGTTCCCTTAAAATAAAACAAAAATGAAAGAAGCAGTCATAAAGAGAGACGAGCTTAAAATATGCGGAGCTCAAATGTTTACTACTCTAGTGGCTCTCTTCCACCCCGACCGCTGCTTGTTGTTATATAGAGGTATATGTAGCAATGCTTTAGTACATATTTACTGAGTCCAGTGATTTTTAGTCTTAAATTCCTTGTGATATATTTGCAGTGTCCATCCGTTATAATTGTTAATTTGTATGTACAATGCTCTTGTGTTTTACTGTAGAAGTATGCCATGTGACATCCATGTCGCACTATCCGAAATATCAGCATAAAATGGCTGCAATTGTTTTGTCATTTCATAAAAATACGTTTAAAAAAATCAGTTCTCCCTAAGTGTTTATAGGCTTTATAAATTAATGTATCACATATATTCTTATTATTTTATTCTTAATATTAAACATATTATTATTATTATTATTATTATTATTATTATTATTATTATAGCTTTTGTTGTAATTTTTAAAAAGAGAAAATGGTGGAGGGAGTTATTTAATGTTAAACTAGAGAACGACTTAACATTCAGCTATAAGAATGATTTTGTAAATTTACATCACTATATTAAGTAACAGTCACTGCTGTTGTTCTTGTTTTTGTTTACGGATCGTCATAACAAACTGTTCATTAGACGCCGTCAATCACAGCTATTACCTTTTTCATTATTCTAATTTTTCTTTGTCGTAATTGTATCCAATGAACCAAATTAACACTCTTTATATAAAAGCAATTAAAATCACAAATGGGATGGATCATATCGTGGTGCATGTCGGAAAGATTCAGCAGTACTATTACACGACATTCTTCATAAATAAAATGCTGTGACCAGAACTCTTTCTGATTTCCACAGGAATTTACCCTCAAGAATCTAATGATGCCATTAGATATACTTCAGGCATTGATCTTGAACTTAAGTTGCTAATCCCAAATTCTGTGAAAACAGAGTTAGTATATATTTCGTTCAGTTGTCATGAAGTGTGTGCTCTGTAATTTAATGCTGGGAGCAAATGTTGTGTGGGTTTGTCTCTGCCAAGGAGTGAGCTGATGAATACAGGTAGGTTGAGTTTCCTGTACTGGGTAAAATGACTGTTTTATTACAGGAGGTGAAATTAAAAAAAACTATTTATGTCATGAATTATCACTAATCTAACTCTAGAGCTCTTGCTCAAAGAATATTTCAGATGTTATATTTCTCAGCGCACAGTACGACCTTCAGGCCTATACATAACCACAACTTCACCGAGCATTCAATCTGCATGGAATAATTCGTGTTGTTATTATTATTATTATTATTATTATTATTATTATTATTATTATTATTATTTAAATGTCTGCTTATTTAAGTTGCATTGCGATACCTTCGTAGCCTAACGGCACTGGGCTTATTTCATATGTGGAAATAAATGTGCATATATGCTCTAAACGTCAGTCTAATTTCGGTTAACTTGATCCTCGAGGTTTACCTTGAAACCGATGCCCGAAAAATCGGTTTCGCAAGACCCATGGGTAGAAATTGAGAGGCTCGCGGTGTTGCGTGCTGAAGAAGTGCGGGTGCTGGAGGTGCGCGCCGCCGAGCTGGTGCGGGTGCACGCCGATGGGCGCGTGTTGCACGGACTCCGGGAAAACGAGCTCGGGGTTGGGATAAAGCGCGCGACCTGCTGGGCTAGGATAAGCGCTCAGAAAACTGTCTGTGGGGGCTGTGTAGCTTAGCGCGGTGGGGCGGATAGGGTCTTCCCCCGTTAATGGGCTCTCCTTCGCCACTAAAGACTCAATAGTGAAACCTCGCTTCCCTGCTGTTGAGAACATAGTCCCTGTTCGTCCCGTCAAAGTCCAGCAGTTGAAGCACGCCTTTACTTCCTTCTCGAGACCTTTGGAGTGACCTCTGTCAGAAGGCAGCCCTTCCTCACAGAGACATGGTTAAAGAAAAGCTGCAGGAAAATGACGGAGACTGATAACAACTTTAATAGCCTAACGAAAACAGCGGTTCAGCGTACATCCATGAATCCAGCAGGGTCTGTGCGTTAAGGAAGAAGAAGTGAGGAGAGAGAGGCTGCAGCTCCACAGATTTGGAGCGCAGGGGCGCAGCGCAGTGTCATGATTTGCTCGCTCTGATTGGACAGCAGCTGCGAGTGATCGGCGCTTATTGGTGGGCGGGCTTTACATTCATTTGGGCAACATAATGAACTATTAGTTTGATCATCCACTTACTGCTTCCAACAGGTTAGTTTCTCCGCAGTGGATAGCCAAACCCTGTTTCAATGTAATTCTTGCAGCATGACGAATAAAAAAACTTTAAGATCACACCTTTTTTCTTTGCCTGTCTTGTTTATTCATCACCACTACCACCACCACCACCACCAACAACAACAACAATAATAATAATAAGAAGAAGAAGAAGAAGAAGAAGAATGATGATGATAATGATGATGATAATGATGATGATGCTCGGCAAAAAAAGAAAACACCAACTCTATTCCATTCTTGTTTTTTTCTTTATTTCTTTAGGCTAGCCCTTATATACAGTTTTGAAAGGCCTGCTCTGCGCGAATGAGCTGAAGAAACTTTCTTCTTGGTCATACTGAAATTTAGAAAGTGTATGAAACACCTTAGTGCAACGTAACATGCAACTGCTGTCTATATAAACCTTTATTCTTAACAAAGGTTAACATTCAATTACCGTAGGAGAATAATTCATGAGAAAGTCAAATATTGTAAAGCAGTTTATGAATTATTGTAAATTATAGTATAGTTCTAATAGGTTAAAGTCACCGTAACTAACTGTTGCAGTTCAAAGTGTTCTCGCTCTACCGTATCTGCTTTTCTTTTCAGGGCTTTTTAATGAAAAGCCATGACCCGTCTTATATACAGTAACGTATTAACTCAGAGTTAACTCACAGCTGTGGGCTACGGGCCGGAGATTGAAGCTTTGACCGCACTTACATGAAAACATAAGATATGAACTGAACATGTTTCAGTGGTTTAACATATGAAAGATATGAAAAGCAAACATTAGTCAGTTTCGTGCTGGGTTCATGAACTTCTGCTTCGCTGTTAATTTCCAGGCCATCTCGCTTTTCCTGAGGGGTCGGTCAACGTGCGTTTCATCTTGTGGTTTTAAAGGTAATGATTAGCCGCTTCATAGGCTCGTTAGCTTCAGTGCACATTAGAAAATCATTAGAGCTGAGCATTAGTCGACACAACAACATGTTGAGCGCCTATTTAGAAAGCAAAGAGCCCGTGAACATGCACACTCGGTATTCGCAGTGGATCTATTGCCCAACAAAAGACGTGTCTTAATCCTTCTTATAAAAAGTGTCTTATAATTCTGCAGCAATGTGTCTGTAATTGTGGTAATTAAATATATATATGACACTTGGCAATTTAATGTGTTTTGGGCCCGGCCATGTTTTTAAAACAAACAAAAATGACAAATGAAGTTGAAAAATGTCTTTGCTGAATTTCGTTTTGAAGTTTAGGATACGTGTCCACATTTTTTAAAGCAGTTATTATTATTATTATTATTATTATTATTATTATTATTATTATTATTAATATTATTATTGTTGTTGTTATTAATAATAATAATAACAACAACAATAATAATTTATTCGGTATAATTAATCTATTTTTCTATGTTTAACAATACATTATTTATGATTTAATTCTGCATAACATCAATAATACTATTTTTTCCCTTCTTTTTGGGGGTCAGAAAGAACTAGCTACAAACCCATATTAAATGCGCTGCTCTTCAGCTGCTTGCGTTTGTTTGTCGCTTTGCACAGAGACAAAATCTTCAAAAGCAAAATCTTCTAAAATCTTCTAAAAGCTGCACTTTACACTTATTTTGAACGACAAATACATTTCCAACATTCCTATTATTTAACATGTCACTGTGCAGTGAAAAGCTGTGGCACCTATAGGGAATATA
>JAOUQY010000042.1:12116397-12130804 GCA_028566355.1 Doras micropoeus | reverse complement strand
GGTCAACAGATTGTGTGTATACGTATAAGTATGATTATTACATGGCCAAAAGTATTTTCAAATGGTGATAAAAACCTTGAAACCCTAACCCTAACCCTAACCCTTGAGCTGTCTGTGAAAATCATCATGATCACTTAAATTTAAAATGATTACTAATATATCTAGGTGATTGGCTGTATGCGATTGTCTTGATGACACTGATGATTTATGAGGAATGCACACGTGGTTTGCCAAATCATGATTAAATGTACCTTCTCTTCAGACAAAAGGTTGGCTTGCGCCTTTACCCTTGGCTCCATGCATGTGTTAATGATCTGCCTTTTAGTCTCTGCATGGTCTGAGGCCAACTGCTCAGGTTAATTGTGAAGAACTTCTAAACACAATAAAAAATTCTCAATAAAGCATACTCAATAATGAACATTTAAAAAAACCACAAGCACATGGCAATTCTGCAATACAGTCACGAACAACAAAGTGTTGCACATACATTATATCCAGAAGTCAAGAAGCAACAAGAAGGAAGTCACAAAAGTAGTTATTTGTTTTATTATAATAATCAAAGTCTTAACTGTAACTCTCTTGTAGGAGCTTAAAATTGTTTAAAAATGCATCATACAGTACTCGTCCCAGCTGTATCCTTTAACACTTTAATTTAATATTGTGATTGAGTTATGAAGAAATCCTATATTGTGGCTTTAAGGAAACATGCGTACGTGGCTTGACCTTAACTGAAATAAACATGCTGGTGTGTCTGATATAATCTTGTCTGCGTGTGCATTTGTGAGAGGGTGGGGGAGATGTGGCCTCAGCTTGGTGCTGTCGACTCGAGCCACACTGCCGTCTCCCTACTGCTCAGTTTGGATGGGGGTTTGTTCCCTTGAGTTCCCACTTTACACCCCAGCCAGGAAGATCATTATTCCTTACAGACACTCTTAACGGGTCAATGCATATACATAATGCATTCATAAGCTATTATGCTAAGACCACCCCAATGTACACAGACTTAAATGTTAGGCCAGTAGACATGAAATGCAATACATGAATACATGTTTTTTGAGCAGATGGGGCAATATTTAATTTAGCTCTGAAAGGATTGAAAAAGAAAATCTAGATACAAGTTACTGTGTAAAGATCTTTTACAGAAATTTTACATTAGAGCTTAAAGCTGGATGTTCTTAATTTAGAATAATATATAACAATACATTATGCTTATAATTAAGGCAAATGCACTCTTAATCCAAAAAACATATTCCAATTATTATAGATGTAAATAAAGTCATGTCTCAGAGCATTCTAATTGATTAACCTGAGAAAATGCTTGAATGTAAGATCACTTACTTGGCCACTAAGCTGAGTAGAAATGCTTTTAAATACTGATAGCTCACACAAAGCAGTAAATAACTTATTTCTTTAAAAGCACAATATCACATCACTTCTAGATGCATGATATTTGTTTTTGTGTCTTTTTTGTCTTCACTGGTGCTGTTTCATGTTATATAAATAGAGCTATTGTCCTTGTTATTTTTGGTTGCTTCTTTACAAGTTGAGACTGCGTGCTAGTCCTGTTGATAACAATATGCGAGCGTGTGTGAAGTTGTCCCTACCCAACCGATGTTTAGCTCACACACCCTGACCAACCCTCCCATCCTTGTCTAAACCCTCATGACACGTTTTTACATGTATAGCAAACAGCTATCTATAGAAGTGCCTGAGCTTGCCTCTGGAGCTCCTTTACAGAGGGCCAGTTTAACTAGTTTTCAGTCCTAGATTAATTTGAATTGCTTCACTCTCTATTGTTCACCACCTAACTGAAAAATATGAAATATGTTTAATTATATATTCTTGCCTAGTGAAGGGACATAACATGCATCCTCTACACTTTTAATTGATTTAAAACCAAGAACACATATACTAGCCTTTTTTATTTTTTTTTGGTTTTGAATTAACCACAGCAGAGAGGACCAAATAAGAGAAAAGCTAGAAAAACTTAGCTCTGTTTAATATCTAATACTACATACACACTGAATTGTTGTGATGAGCTACAATATATCTGTGAGAGACACAAAGGCAGAATAGCTGCTTTAGTATGAGAGTTGGCATCCAATAACTTCAAGACAAAAGGTTTGAATGGCATCTTGTCTACAGTGTGTTTAAAATGGAGATGTGTTTAAGCCTGTGTGAAAACTATAAGTAATAGGGATCATTAGTTTCTTAGGCTAGATGGAATTCTTTACAATATTTGTATTAATATTATGCTAGAATTACAGTTAAAGTCCCAGACCATGACACACACTGTTCTAAAGGGTTTGACTACGCTCAGGGCATTTTACATGACCAAATAGCTTGCTTTTGTTGAGATGGGATTTTGGGCACTGGTCATTTTTACCATTACACTGAAACATCTGACTGCTGTTTTAGCTATGCTTACTGCTCCCCCAACACTCTCACAGCTTCTTTGTACTGGTTTTGGAGGGATCTTGTTTAAAAGGGGATAGCTGCTTTCGGCGACCAACTGGTTGCTATGACATACAAACTGTGCTCGGGTCTGCTTGTAAAATAGGGAGAGAAAGGGTTTTATCCAACCACTAAATACTTTTGTCCTCAATGTGCCACTGTAAAGGGGACATATTCTGGAGGTATTCAGATTGCATCAGAACAATGGCTTTGTGAATAGTGCTGCCACTTATTCCAAAAATTATTATAACAAAGGTATTTTTGTGCACAAATCTCACTGGCCACCAGTGTTTCAGGCTTTCATGATAAATACAACACCTTAGCTACAGTAAAGTATGGAGGTTAAATATCAATAACAATCACAAAGCCAAACCAAGTATGTAGTTTTTAAAAAGCTTGATTAAATACAGATGTACTGAAACACGACGGTGAATGCTTATTAAATCTTTACTTCTTTACTACTTCCAAGACGATCATCTAAATTATCCTCTACATATTTTATAGAACTGGTCGCATTTTGTATCAATTCAAGTGCTAAAATTTAAACCTTTATCTTCAAGATTGTGGTACAGCCCGAGCGTGCCTCCTGTCTTTCTATTGGCTGAGCTCTTGCTGAGGGCGTATCCAAACCGGGCTTGAATCGTTCCGCGGGAAAAAGCTGCTCCTTTCTACACGGATATTTTACTACTTCCGCTCGTAAACGTCAAAGACGGGACATTATTGGATGTAGTGGCACGTGCGCTAATCGCTGATTGGCTACAGGGATGCCCATCATTCCTACTTTTTTTTAAAGAACACTGCGGAGGAAAAAAGCAAACTCCTCTGATTGGACAGATCAGATGTATCGAGCTCGCTGATTGGTCATACCGATTGCCGCTTGTAGGCTGCTTGTTTTGAACATAAATAAGGGCTAAGCTCAGCGCTTCTTTTCTCACAGCAGAGTTTGGAAAGAGTCAGAGAGAGTGCACTTGACGCGGCAGCTCTCTGACAACAAGGAACAAAGGAGATGACCCTATAAAATTTACAAATTCGTTCAATTCGGACTATTTATGGTAGGCGTCGGCGTCATGTGTGGTTTTGCAGCGTGTTTTTCTTCACCCGAAGCAAAATAGTTTATGATACTGGTTGCTAACAAGCTAGCCATCGAGCTAACCCGGGCTAAACTTTTTGTTTGGTGAGACCGTCTGCTGCTTCCACTCCGAAGAAATTTTCTCTTGATTTGCCTTCATCTACCGCGAGAGTGAAAATGGAGATCGGTAACGTTGCAAGCGACTTCAGCCCTGTTAGCCTGGAGCTGGGCGCGGGCCCTGACTCAGTCCCCAGAGTTTCCAGACCAACTCTGCCCGAGCTTGTGCAGAAGGGCTCCCCCTGCATCAAAAACCTCTTCTCTCCCGGAACCAGCGCTGTGCTGTCCCCTGTAACCAACCTGACACTCAACATGGACAATCTCGCTGTTCTTGAAGGGTGAGCCTTACTCACTTAGAGCAGTTCTCATTTTTACTCTCTGCTTCTTTCTTCTCCTGCAGTGAATGTTGGTGTCCGCTAGCAGGTCTCGTCAGGGTCCTAACACTTTAGCTGACTAGTGCATTTTACTTCCTGTTTTGTAGAGAGCTAAAGCTTTTAGCTGTTTACGAGGGACATTTTTGTCTCGTTATTAGTAGCTTAATTCCTTAATATGTTTTTCTAACTTTTTTAAAATTTTGTTTAGGCAATGTGAGACCCCCAAAAGGAAGAAAATGGAAAAAAATGTGCCTTTGCTGAAGATTCCATCATTCGCCTCCGACGCTTCTTCTGATGCAGGTGAAATCCGCCGCCGCTTCTCTCTCATATAAATCAGTTCAGCGGTAATGATGCCGGGTCGGGGCTGATTTTCCCTCAATATGCAAATGCGTTTGTAGTGTTTTATGCTCTTGACTTGTTTTCTGGTACGGTCATGTCACTGGAATGTTTGGCAAATGCATGCGCAGGCTGATTTCCGTGTGGTGTGTTTCAGGACTGGGCCTGGACTCTCCCAGCCCCGTGGACCCGGTGGATGCAGAGCAGAAGTGAGTTATTCTACTAACCACACGTTCCCTGAAAGCTGTTTACTGTTCTCCGTTTTGCCCTTCAAATTCTCGTTACATACAAACTTGGCAAAAGTGATGTGGGTAATCCTGCTGTAAAGTTGCACTGGCATGACGGCACATTCTTTAAGCATGTTGATTTTCCTCTGTACAGTTTTTCTTTGATGGCAGGATCTAATGAAGCATGTTATTTGGAGTAAGTCATGCTCTCGGTATCTACGCTGTGTCCTCCATGGGCCAGCATTCTCCCCCGTTTCCTCTTGGCCTTTCTCTGTGCTGTTAAGCTATTAAAAAGAAATTACACTCTGCAACAACTTATACCATATAACCATGCATTATACTCATTTTAACTGTTATTCTCATTTAATTTAATGTTCATTTTAATCATTAACTCATAATTGTACCAAATGTAAAATTGTCCATAGATGCTGCGTTATCGGTAAGGCCAGAAACGCAGGAAGCTATTTCTGTGTTTGTAGATACTAACTGTAGACTACCTCAGACTTTGGAAACTGTTAAAATGATGCAGGGTATTTTGGTTTTTATGCTTGTTGCCAAGCTATGGATGGTGAATAGTGTATCTAGATAGATACAGGCTCCTCTGGTGGAGTCTTCTTGTGGTACCATGTGCGAGTTTTAGGCATGTAGCATTGGCATATAAAACCAATCCCTGATGTTTATGATTGATGATGGAGCAGGTATCTTTTGGGGTTTGGTTGGCGTTGTGGCAACTGCATTAATTATGACTTGTTGGGCTGTTGCTTTACAGAAATGGAGTTGCTACACTGCATGATTGGGTAACAGATGTGCTGTAAAGAAGGACCTTATGAAATGAATGTTTCATTTCAGTAGTGCATCATGTGCCAACAGAAAATGTCTGACTGTTTGACTGCTTATTCTGCATGACTGTAATTGCAGCAGCCTGTCTTTCTGTAGGCATGCATGCCTGGACATCTGCCATTCAGTCCTGATGTGTGCTGCTTTTTTGACCAGTTGCTATTTGGGATGATCCCATTCATCCCTAGCCTCCTTTGGACTAGCAGCTGTTTGTTACTCATGCGGTGGTGGTGGTGGTGGGTGCCTTTTTCCACAAAGCATGAGGCGGTTGGGTGTATGGACTGGCACACTTCGCAGTCTTTTTGAATAGAGCAGTATGGATAGCGTCTGGGCCTCTGTAACGAACAGAGGCCCCCCTACCAACCTGGCTGCACTCAGCTTGCTAATTCTCCCTTTTCCTCTGCTCTCAAAGACACAGGCTCTTTTCCTCCTCCCCCTTCAAAGCGCCATTCATTGTGCGCTCCGACAAAGGGGGCTTGCATTAGGGGTTAGCGTCGTGTGGGCATATGGCTGATTAGGAGACCCGATCCTCCTTCCCCTTATAGGAACTCTTTAGCATACAGGTGGAGTTCACAATGCGTTTAACCCCCAGTGTGTAGTGAGCGGCACAGTCTTGGAATGTAAATATGTTGTTAAGTTCCTTTGTTTCCTAATTTTGTGTGTTCTGTTACTTGACAGACTTTTGTCAGGCAAGCTTCTAACCGTCTCTTTGCCGTCTCTTTCAGGTTTGAGCAGGCCATACAGAATGCTACCAGAGTGATAAATGAGTAAGTTGATGCATTTTCTAGATGCATCTTGCTTGTGCACTTGCATATTTGTTTTAAAATAATTCAAATTGTCTTGTCTTGTCTTTGCAGAAGAATGCCCATTCGCAGGATAAACTCATTACCGGTAAGAATTGCTCAGGGTGGACTAGTACTGCTAAGGCTGGCTGTTTAATGAGCCTTGCTTTATCCATGATGTGGAAATTAGACAGTTGTTTATTCTGTGACTCTTTTTTTTTTTGTTTCTAGCTGCAATTGCTGGGTCACAGTCCTAATCTAAAGAGTAAAGATTCTGATGTGTCTCGATATGGAGTCTTCGGTCAGAGCTGCACACTCGGCTTGGACAACAAGGAGAACCTACATGATGTAAGTCTTTGCTGTGAGCCACATTTGTGAAGCCATCCAGGAAGCGTCTGTTTAGCTTTACCTGTGCAATGTTTGTTTTTATGTAGACGAGTTTTGAATTTAAGAAGCCCACCAAGCCTGTTTCTCGCCCTCGGCTGCGTTCAACTGGGGAGACAAAGGAAGCTTTTGCTAGCCGGCCCAACTCTGCTCCTGCTCTTATGGTAAGTGGTTTGAACTTGTATCCTTCAGGTTTTTCATTGTTGTTGGCATTTTGATGAACGAGGCAACTTAATTCCCTCTCTCATGCCCACAGCTTTCTCCTACCTCATCTAATCAGCTAGCCTCACCAGATACTGACAGTCCCTTCGCACTGCGTTGCACGTCATTCTCCAGCTTGCCTAACGACGATGACGATGGCTTTTTAGATATTCTCGATGATGTAGAGGTGAGACGTGTGTTAGAAGACAATATTAAATGTAAATGTAATGTAAATAAACCAGGTAAACATTAAATGTGTGTCTCTTGCTTTCCTTGATACCGATAGACGGATTCTGAGGTACCTATGGGAATGGCCACTTTGCTCACAGCTCCTCTGGTTGCTGACCAAAGCATGGCTGCTGCAGACTCGGTAAGTTTCAACGTCTTAACTTTGTATGCTTCTTACGGTGTTGAATAGATGCCGCACTGATTATGCCCATAGCTGACTTGGCGACTTGTTTCATGGTTTGCAGCCGGTTCGATGTCGGCCTCGGGGGCTGTTTCGCTCACCCTCCATGCCAACAGGAGGCCGCGCCCCTCTTAAAAGGCCTGATAGGCCCAGAGATGAGAACACGCCTGTGCGAGTGAAGAGAAGGAGGAGTGTCGCCGGGTCACACGTCACAGCCATGGAGCAGGAGGATGCTATTCCTCAACAGGTTAAGCCCACCACCTGTACAGTCTAGTCCTAATGAGCGACAGCTCTACAATGTGTTCCTGACTGAGCTTCCTCTGTTACAGGTTCAGCGCTCAAAATCTTTTAACCACGCAGAGATCGGGAGACTGTTGGACAGTGACCCCAGTAATGTGATAGGAGATTTTACCAAGGTGAGTCTGACAAGCTACTATTTGGCAGAAACTGTCCAGTTCTAGAGTAGATTTAGTATTATTATTATTATTATTATTATTATTATTATTATTAAATATAAAAAAATGTTTTGTAGCCTCCTGCTTTGCCCACAGTGGATGGAAAACACCAAAACTTGAAATACATCACTCCAGAAATTGTAAGTAGGCATTTCTCATGCTGTTTCAACAGAAACCTGAGTCCTATATGTTATCAGATTATGTTCAATTTCTTTTCTCACTCTGTTGGTTCAGATGTGTGCAGCAATGAATGGAGAGTTCAGTGACGTGGTGGAAAGGCTGTTTATCATTGACTGTCGCTATCCATACGAGTATGAAGGAGGGCATATCAAGGTTGGTGCTGTGCTTTGTGTTGATCTGTAGTGTCTCAAGTGTTTAACTCTTAAAGCTGTTATTCCAAATGCACACTAGGCTATTTTAGGCCTGGTTTGCCTGTCACAAACTCTTTTTGGGGAACTGTGCCACCAGTGTTTAGAAACGGCCAATGAGAGACTAAGAGGAAATTGGATTTATTCTGCTGATTTGTGTAGCAGATCCCAGACTCCAGTTGCATCATCCATTTATTTGTGTCGGAGAGTGAGGGCACAATGCAAGCACAATGATGATGCTTGTACAAGCAATTTGGCATGTCATACCCATATGGTTGAACAACAAATTAAAAACTACACACTAACAAAGTGCCTGCATCACCCCAACCTATCCTTCCTTCTAGAGATACCAGACTCAATACCATTTTTCCATTTCTGATACCAATACCACATCTGTGGCTATCTGCTGATACCGAAATCAAGTGGATACTTTGTTTTACTCTTGAACATTATGCATTTCTAATTCTAGTTCTGATGTTATATTTAATCCTGGGCTTATTTTGACCCTTTTGACCATCTATATTGGCGATATAAGACAACAGAACTAGCAGGTTCTTTTTTCCTATATATATATATTGACCCTAGTGGAGAAAGAACTAATTTGAACCGATTTGCTCCCTGTGGCTTTCATATCATCAGAAGGAGGAAGCACAGGAAACGCACTGCAAACCAAATGTATTCAAGCTACAAAAATATTCACAAAATCACTTATCTAACAATGTGAGTTGCCAAAAATTTCACACGTGCATCAGATTGTATTGGGTATTGCTTCTCCCCTCTGATACCCGCTCGAGCATTCTGGGCCAGTATTGGCCTGACAAAGGCTTTGAATCGAATCAGGGCGTCACTTCACGTTTTTTGTAATTCTCTATTACTAAATGTTTCACTAAATGGCACGGCTGGACAGCTGTTTATTTTTAGGAGGAAGTGGGATTTGGGGTTCACGGACCCTGTGGCTCAGTTTCTCAGTCTTGTCTGCAATGTGCACAGTGCTATGTCCACAACAGTCATGTGAGCAGAACACTGAATTTGCAAGTTATGCTTGTCCTTACTTGGATTTGTTGTATTGTTTTGTCAGGGTGCTCTAAACTTGCATCAAGAGGACCAGGTTGAGGAGTGCTTTTTTAAACAGCCTATCCTCTCAGAATGCCCTGAAAAGCGCGTGCTGCTGGTATTCCACTGTGAGTTTTCATCTGAACGTGGCCCACGAATGTGTCGCTTTGTTCGTGAGAGAGACCGTGCTCTCAACGTATATCCCAATCTCCATTACCCTGAGCTCTACATACTAAAGGGGGGCTACAAGGACTTCTTTCCCCTACATAAGGTGTGTGATGAGTGTTATCTTGGTTCTAAATGATTTTTTTTGTTTGTTTTTTTAAAAATAATTTAGAGCTCTGCTGATGTGTTTATGTGCAGATGGAGTGTGAGCCCCAGGAATACAGGCCGATGCACCATGAGGACTTTAAGGAGGATCTGAGGAGGTTTCGCCTGAAGAGCCGGACATGGGCTGGAGAGCGCAGCAAAAGAGACATGTACAGCCGCCTTAAAAAGCTCTGAGGCACATAAACATTGCTCAGGTTTACTGAATAAACTCACTCGCACACTGTGTTCACATGATCAGTATGTGGCAGTGATCTAATGAATTACATTGGATATTGATCAGGTATCTGCCCGTGGTCAAATAGCACACTTACTGCCTTAAATCAATCCCACACATACCACTCTACCTGTTCCAGTGGATTACTACTGGTATGTTTTAGTCACTTCCATTTTCTCCTCCATTCCAGTGGAAGACCTCAAAGCACTTACATATCTAGTGTTTATGGTGGAGATTTTTCCTTTTTCTTATGCAAACAGTCTTTGTCCCTGCCAAACTGGGTCTGAGCCATTTATACAGTTATTGTAATTAGTTATATCAGAACCAGCCAGTGTTTAAATGTCTCAATTATGTACATTTCAATAATATAACTCCATATCAGTGGTTATTTTAAAGAAGGTATTTAACTGTTTTGATTTTAACAGTTGAGTATGAATGACTAGTTGTTCAATTGTGTGAGAGGGCCTGAATTTTAGAGTAATAGTGAATGCAGTGTGTGGGTTACATAGCCATTTTGCACTGCCATTTCTTGTTTATTCTCTTATTTGATAAGATTATATATCTGATGCTGATCCCTGTAATTCGAGATTCGATTTGGAAGCATAAAACGTTTTTAGGAGTTGGGAGCAAGTGTCTGTCATTGGAGCCTGTCTATGGCTGAACTGCAATCACACAGGGGGAACAGGCTTGGCTGATTGCTGCTGGTCAGCGTGAGATGACTTGAATGATGTTCACCAAAATGCCCAGCAATAAATCTGCATCTAACTTAAGTTTTTTGGGTTTTTTTTTTATTTTTTTTTTTTAAATAACAGATTGTGTTGTAATGATTCCCCCTTTCCTAAATGCTAATGTACCGTGTGTAAGGTGGTGTACAGAGTCTGCTTTTGGCCATGTTTGGGCCTGTGTGAGTGAGATTTGTGTTAACTGCAATAACCAAGTGATGTTGGGGGAATAAACTACTTTAATCTATTTGTGTGACTGACTTTTTTTTCCCCCTTGTGGGGTTGTATGCCACTTCAGGCTCTGTTGTTGTCTGCACCTGCTATTCAAATCCTCCTGACAGGCCCTAAAAGTGCTTAGTTATCAAGCTTGTGTCCATAAGCATTCAAAAAGTCCTCTGATGGGAACTGGTCCGCTGTTTCCATGTGCACTGGAGCCTTATTTGTGCAAGATATAAAACAAAAATAAATTATTTTATTTTATGAAAAGTTAGGTTTTTTTATATATATATATAAACTAGTTCAGCTATTTGGACACTGTACAGCTTTTCAGACTCTCCTGAACTGAAATTCCTCACTGATTGCACAAGTCTGAATCATATAAAGTTCTAGCATTTAAAGTCTGCTTATACTTGAAAGTAAATGAAGGGAAAACTGCATTTAAAGATTGCATACAAATTCCACTGATACACCCAGCCTACCTCCAGATATTTATAAGTCAATGATGGAAAATCACTATCACCATCGTCCGCATGGGGTTTTTGTCATCTGAGGTAAAGAATTTCATTTGTGCACTTCTGTAGGCACATGCTATGAAAATGAGTGGTTGATTCAGTATTAAGTTGCTTTTAAAAAATTTACACTCCCACCTTTTAATTAAGAATAGTTTGATCTTTAGCACTTCTTAGAAGCTTTATACATCCTGGCCCTGAGCTGTTATTACAATTTGGAGTGTAATCATTTATTAAACATGACTTGGGTAAACACAGCAGGTTTTGTGTGTGTATATTTGTACCACATGAATGAAGTGAATAATCTGAGATTCAGCAGTGATGGAGATTACAGAGCTCTACTGGCTTCCATCCAAGTCTAACAGGAAATAGACATAAGCAGGAATCTTAAAATGGCTCCGAAGGAAGCATTTATCTGTCCTAACCATGTGATAGATCAAACTTAACCTATGAATTAAACCCAATTAAGGCCAAAGGTTTTCCAGCTTGGGCTTGAATTGACTTTATTAGACACTGGTGAGGTCTAAATGGTTTGTTAGTAAATAGCTGTTTTGATTTGCCTGAAAAAAAACTTGTCTTTCATAGTAGTTTTACCAAGACATATATTTTCCGTGTATATCTATGTAATCAAGTCACAAGCATAGAACTTCTTAAAATCTTTAAAAAAAATTATTTTAGCATTTTTGCAAATGGAAAAAAATTCCTTTCCTTTTAGCAATTTTATACTTGTGGTTTGCTACAAAACCCCAAGGGCTTAATAGCCACATGGCAGAGCTGAGTAAAATAGGATCATGCACACTGTGAGTTTCCATTCAGTGAATAACTCAGAGTGCTTCTAAATTTAAAACCATATCCTTTACTGTCATTGGTAGTTTTGGGCTGGAACTGCTACGACAGCCACATCCTGTTTTTACTGCAGCTGAGTTCTTCAGACGTTTAACCCATTGTCAGAGATGATGAGTTTATCTTTTAATAGCTAAACAGTGTTTGAGTGCTTAGCTTAATATGTGGCCCAATCCTTCTTCTCACACCACCTCATTTCTTTCCACTCGAGCCTCAGCTGGTGGTAATGGAAGTAACACACAACCAATTCCTTCTTTTAACGACTTGTAGGGGATGTTTTTCTCAGGATCTGGAGAAGTGCACTGTCATTGTGTAAAACCAGCATATGGGTCACCTAAAAGAGCTTTTCATGCAAATTACAGGTTTGAGCTGGCTGCACTTGGGGGTTGTGGCCTTTGTAGAGGCCTGCTGTCACAAACTGCACAGCTATTCATCAAACTAAATGCGCTTTTTTTTGACTGAACAAAACACTTTGGAAACTAGAAGAAACTTTTTTAGTGGCATTACATGGTTGAATTGAATTTGCTTTTTATAAGGTCACTAATATTTTGTCTACTTCTTGGAAAAAATGGGATGTGCATTAAATGACATCAATGAAACTAGTGATTTAACTACTACTTTAACCTTTGAAAAAGCTTGTTATATATAAAAACATTTTTATTTGTATTTATATTTATTTCTTTTTCACAACTTATCATTGTGAAGTAGAAGCCTTTCCTAATTCTGTCAGGGTCTCTGGCTTTCTCTTCCCTCACTTACTGTGCAGGATTTGAGTGATAGGTGCTTCTGCAGGTTTCTTCCCTGCAGGGTTAAATGAGCATGTCTAGCAGTTGTTAAGTAACAGCTGCTCAGTGTGTTTGCACACACATTTCAACTGCTGCAGCTGAGACAGTCATGGCACCACCCCAAACCCAGAAAGTAATCTTTTTACAGAAAATGTGACAGCATTTTGTAATTTACTGTAATTCATATCTAAAGTTATGTTCTTTTTCAAACTAAAGACCAGTTATTCATAGCAAATATTACATATAGACAGATTTCATTGTTTACAATACTGTGCTCCTGTTGTAAAATTCTTCTTCTTTTGTACTTCTGATGAAGAAAAGCATTCCAGTTTTGTTTAAATGTTTTAGCTGAGTACGTTAGAGATGAATGTTTTTGTAACAGCTCTGAGCTTTGTATTTAATCAGCCCGAGGCGATCAAACCCCCTCACAGACCAGCTGCTTCTTGACTTGCACCGTTCATTTGACTTAGTGTCAGATTTAATTACTTTATTTAGAGTCGGAATGTTTACTGATTCTCGAAATTGGGAATAATTAACGACGAAACAGCCTTTGGCCGTAACATCTGTCTCTTATTTTGTATCATAATTTAGGACTGAACTCGTGGCGCCACCTAGGGGTCATAATTTGTACAGTTCCACGCGTGTCCTCGGTCACATGACTAAACCCGGAAGTGTTTTTTTGTTGTTGTTTAGCGGTGGAGAGATCAGTTTTCATTTAATAGCTTTTTCCACGTTTTTAAGACCAGATTTTCTGGCACTTTGCAAACGTTTATTTCAGTTGAAATGTAGGAAAGCTGGTAAGTGGCATTCGCTGCGGTGTGTTATGCCAATGAAATATGTTTCTTCTTCTTTTTTTAATATATCTTTGAACATGTAACTGCAGTTTGTTCTATTCTGTAACTTGAACATTGTTTAACATGCGTGTTAACTCCATATAATTATATATATATATAATTATAATTATATTATAATTACACGTTGCACATACAGTTATTTTAAGAATTACTCTTATTTTAGTAAATGTGTAAATCCTGTTCTAGTTTTAAAGAAGACATGGTGGTTTGCTTTCTTATTCACACCGTGTGTCCGGTGAGCGCGCTGTCTGCCGGTGAGAGCCGGGTTCTCTACTCCCGCCTGTTCGGCCCGGAGGAAGTCCCTCCGCTCCCCCGCAGCGCCGAGCAGCAGCGCCTGGCCCTAAAGGAGACTCTCGGGCTCGTAGCCAGGTAAGAATCTCTAGATCATAAGATACTCTTTCATACTCTGTGCTGCTGGCAGCGACTTCCGACTGTTCTTCTCACTGCAGCCTCCTTCACTTCCTCTTATTATGCATATTTGGAGGAATCTATACAAGCACAATCATTCAGAATCAGGAGTGTGTTCAGGTCAGCTGCCCCTTTGCACCATCAGTACAGAAATCCAGGTGAAATTTCCTGATTTCCTGATCACTTATAAACACTTTCTAGGGCAGAACGGCGTCAGTTCTCACCAGGTAAGTAAGTAAATCGATTTATAATAATAATAATACATTCAGTTTATATAGCGCCTTTCAAGATACCCAAGGACGCTTTACATGAGGACACATACAATACATTAAGGTAAAGAAAGTAAAATTAAGTGAAGAGATGAGTTTTTAATAGAGATTTGATTTGTGGTAGTGAAGAGGCAGAGCGAATAGAAAGTGGAAGAGAGTTCCACAGAGTCAGGGCAGCAACACTGAATGATCTGCCACCCAAGGAGGCCAGCCTAAATCTAGGTATGACCAGTAGGCCAGCATCGGAG
>JAOUQY010000042.1:12105615-12116297 GCA_028566355.1 Doras micropoeus | reverse complement strand
AGCATGGACCAGAACCTCTGCTGTCTGAGGTGTGAGCATGGGGCGAAGGCGAGAAATGTTGCGTAGGTGGAAATAAGAGGATTTTGTGATAGCACGGATATAGGGCTGAAAAGAAAGGAGAGGATCGAAAGTCACAGCAAGATTCCGAGCCGTAGTTGAAGGAGAAACAAATGTGTTCCCAATGAGAATATCAGGGCAGGAGAAAGAGGACAGTGTAGTTTTAGAGCCGATGTATAAAAGGAATAAAAAAAAAATAATAAAAAAGTAAAAGTATATAAAAAGTACATTTATTTATATAGCACTTATCCAAGATGGACTACAAAGTGCTTCACGACAACAAACAAGAATAACAATAAATGTTATCAGATGTAAATAAAACATAATACAAGTTAAAGTAACACATTTAACAATAATAGGGGAAAGAAAAAAAAACTAGACTTTCGCAAAGCCTAATGCATACAGACGTGTCTTAAGGGCAGTGGTTAAGATGTCGGACTAGTGACCAGAAGGTCGTGAGTTCAAATCCCACCACTGCTAAGTGGCCACTGCTGGTTCCTTAAGCAAGGCCCTTAACCCTCAACTGCTCACTCATGTAAGTCACTCTGGATAAGAGCATCTGCCAAATGCTGTAAAATGTAAAAAGTTTTTTTTAAACAGCTCCTCAGACCCAGCGAGTCTAACATCCAGGAGCAAACTATTCCATAAATTAGGAACACAAGCTGCAAAAGTACAATCACCCTTTCGTTTTTGCTTAGTTAGGATCTCAACACCTTAGCATTCGAATGTGGAACGAACAACTCCGAAATATATTCGGGACCATCTCCATAGACCGCCCGGTATGCTAAAACCAAAATCTTAAAATGTACCCTAAAAACTACAGGGTTGCTGGTATCAGTAGAAACTTAGTGCCCTTGTCTTTCAAAGATAAACGGACATCAGCATAAGGTTTCATTTTTGGCATCCATATCAGATTTTTTTGTGCCCAGCAAATCTCAGGGTTAAAGGTGGATTAATTTTTCATAATTTACAATGAGGACTGACCTAAAAGGTGCACGTGAAATACATTCGTGGGTGTAATGAACACAAATGTGCTGGATTATTTACTCTAACATTATTTTACAAAAAAAATGCATTTGGTTGAGAAACTAAAAGTAGATTTAGGACTAATCACACATTGTCTACTCAGTGTACAAATTGCACAAAAGGACAGGTGACCTAACTGTAAGTTTGGACAAAAGGGTTGCATAAACTAGCCATGAATGCTTGTCAGACTTAGAAAAAGTCTGTGGGATCCATCAGTGCTTAGGTCTTAGTAAATGTAAATGTAAATTCTCCCATTATTTTTATGTCAAAGACAACAGAATGACGTATCATAGTTACAGAGATAGTGCACAAATCTATAGTGGATTTAGAAAGTATTCAGATCCTAACCCAAGCCCCAGATTTTTCTACACTTTATTGCATTATAGATTTAATATAAAATTACTTTCTGGCCATCAGGCTCCACATGATAAACCATACTGACAAAGCGAAAACAGGAAAGTTTTTCTAAATTATCCACATTAATCATGAATGAAGCGTTTCTCTTTGATAATGTTGATACATTTGCTTTAAATATAGTCACATTTCTTTCTCAGTGTTTGTCCTTTTGATAAATGCTCTCTACATTGTTTGCTGCTTTTGCATGCTTTCAAAGTTTGTAAGGGATAATGACTATGATAGCCAATTCCCTGCTAGAGTAGAAAATGTTTTATCACAGTGGTTTGTGTGGTCATGGTATCTCATATTCAAAAAGTTACACTATACTATGGCACAGCTGCACTGTGTTATTACAGTTTATGCACTCCTGTCTAGATATCATTATACCACAATAGCTGTCTGGGTTGCAGAAACAATGACAAACTCTCCAATCAAGAGTTATTAATCATGCATTTGGGAAGTTTGGGAATGTTTACATTTTTTTTTAGACAAGAAGACAGGCCATGTAACAATGCTAGAAACATGATTATGGCTGGTATAACTTAACTGATGATTTTGCATCCTATATTTTCATATATATCTCATATATATTCTGAATGCAGTCCCTCATCAGGGAAGTCAAGTAAACAGCACTGAATAAATGTAATTGTGGTTAGGGTCATGCTACATGCACTTGGTGTGAGAAACACCAGCTATTTTGGCCTTATTCGGATTAGTTCCAACAAAGTGCTAGAATTCAAGCATCAGTAGTGGCAAATCTACTGTCGATGGATTTGCTGAGGGGAGAAGATGCTATTCTGATGAAGACGTACACAGAAATTTTAGATGTATTTTAGGAGTAATTTTAATTCATCATCATCATTATATTTTTATAGCAACTCAAGTTGCTGAATTATATTCGTAATGTATAAAAAATTTAACTGGTTAACTGGCTCATTAACTGGTGTTAATGAGCATGAGAATGCATGTGTGAATGGAGCCTTGCGATGGACTGGCGAACCATCTCCTACCTTGCGTCCAGTGTTGCTGGGAGCCAATCCTGGAGGAATGATTGAAGGAATGATTTGAATCAAATGAAGGAATGATTTGTTGTCAGCTCCTACTCCTGCTAGTCAGTGTAAGCCCATTAAAACAAGCTAATTGTGGCCCAGTAGGCAATGAGCCCTTTACTCAGGGACGGATAAGCGAGAAAGACGTGCAACAATTAGACATAAGAAAAATTTTGGACAAGTAAGCAGTGTTTTTCATGGTTGATACTGAGGAATTGTGACCAGGGGAATGAACTAATAAGATAAAAAAGGCCTGTTTTGCTTTGAAATTGCTTGGATTTTTTATTGTAGGTAAGAGTATTTTTTTCTTGAATCTACCTTAGTTAATGTTGACACATCTTCAGGATCACAGTCAATCGTTAAACGTTTGAAGCCATGTTGAAAGAGGCTTTAAGGGATGTTAATTTGGCAGAGGATCAAGTGCACAGCTATATGTAGACTTCAGAAGCAGGTTTTGTGCAGGTTTTGCAGCAAGCAAACCCTCATTTAACTTCTTTAGGTCTGATTTAAGAACCCAGAGACTTTTTCTTTGAAAAGCTAAATATTACTGTTCTTGTACCTGTAACTAAACATAGCACAAAATTAAGGAAATTTGTGTTTGGTAGATTATTTCTTTGTTGTGGGCGACACGGTGGCTCGGTGGGTAGCACTGTCGCCTCACAGCAAGAAGGTCCCGGGTACGATCCCTGGGTGCGGCGGTCTGGGTCCTTTCTGTGTGGAGTCTGCATGTCCTCCCCGTGTCCGCGTGGGTTTTCTCCGGGTACTTCGGTTTCCTCCCACAGTCCAAAGACATGCACATTAGGTTGATTGGTGAGTGTGTGCCCTACAATGGATTGGCGCCCTGTCTAGGGTTGTTCCTGCCTAAGCTGCCGGCTAGGCACCGGCTCTCCCGTGACCCTGAAATAGGAATAAGCGGTTAAGAAACGAAATGTTGTTACATGTCGCCGACACCAGCGCAAACGGGCCTGACGGTCAAAGGCAGTCATGTCAGGCCTCCTGGCAACCTGATGAGACTGGAGATCAGCAATCAGGCACCTGATTGACTGCACTTGGGGGTACCAGAATTTCAAAACAATAGCAACAGCAAAATAAGCTGTTTGGCAATGGCAGAGAAGATTTGGCACATTTTTCATTCTCAGCTCTACTGCTCATCCCACAAATGCATGTTCCTTACAAATGTGGCACCATTTAAAGGGAAATTAACTGGCTTTCCAATGGTATAAGATCTATTGCCAAGAAGCATTGTTACAACAAAGAAATAATCTACCAATCACAAATTTCCTTACTTGTGCTAGGTTTACATATTAATGCCTATCTTTATGTTCATTTTATTTAGATTTGTCTCAATGAAAAATTAAACCCTCCATTTGCAGAGTCAGAAAAGGATTAGACAAAAAGAGAAGGTTTAAGGTGTTTTTAGCAGTTTCAGTAATTCAGCAGGATAGATTTTGTATTATTGATCAGATTAGAGTTAAATGTCAGATTATTTGTAGCAACCGATTGCAGCTTTATTGTTTTTCCCGTCTGTTATCTGACACAACCTGCCTTTTGTTCTGTGATTGGTTGGAGTATCTGTGTTGTGGAATAGGATCGGCTGAGAAGCGTGTGAGTACAGTTGGTAGCCAGTTGCAATGCATTAGACAGGATTTGTCTGAACGCAGAGAGAGACAACGTGATTCCCCAGGCTATTTCACTAGCTTTACTTTAAGCTTTGATCTTGGTCATTACTTGATGTTTTGTTGCACAGAGAAACAAATCAAAACAAAGATAAGTTCTGCTGTTTATATTAAAATATGGAAAGCTGTGAAGTGATGGGGTCTTCATGACGATGTGAATTTTGACACAAAATACGCCCCTTGGGTTCAAAGTGTTAAACATCTTTGTAATGTCTGTGAAAGCTATCAAAGAACAAATTGTGTTTAGATTGCTCGGCTGAATTACCTGTTCAGCAGAAAACAGGCAACTTTGGCATCACTTTGAAAACATTTATCCCTCATCAGTGGTTCCCTCGGAGAAACCCTTACTAATGTTTATCACCTTTTTCATGTCTCTTGCCTTTTCTTCTGCTAAATAATAGCTATGATTCTCCATTTCTCAAAATGTGGGTTCTCGAACTTGTTAGTTAGCACCAGCAGTCACTTATTCCTCTTCTTCTTCTCTGTATTCCAGCCAAGCTGCGCTACATCAATGTAAAAATTGATACGCAAAGTCTGTTCTGGGCTCTGCTAATGAATGCATACACAAAGATAAATATGAATACTGTTCCAAAATCCACTTAAAATCCTACACACTGCATCTTTAAATTTCATTTTCAAGTCAAATCTCCAAGAGAACTACATTCTTGTAGCTGTAGAAGACAAGTGTATTTTATCTAAAATGTTTTCTTTCTTGTGCTGCAAGGAGCTACATTTTCATGTAGGTTTTGATAATAGTGCTTTGAAAACTGTACTGGAATCTCAGTCACTCACTCTGTCTTTCTATCTCTCTCTCTCTCTCTCTCTCTCAGGCAGGTGCGCAGTGCTGTGTCTGCAAGCCGGGAGGCGTCAGGCAGGGTGTTTGTGGAGGCGGGGCTTGGTGAAGAGGCTACGGCTTTGAGTGAGGCTGAATATGGCGTGCTGTCTTTGGGTCACAGGGAGCCGTTTGCAGGACGCTGTGTGGCTCTGTGGCTTGGGGTTCAGGCTCTGGCCTTCACTCTGGTGTGTCAGCCACATGAGAACCTGCTGCTTGCCGAGGGAACTCTGCGGAACCTGACACGCCACTGCTTGGAGGAACTGCGTCTGCTTGGACCTGGAAGTGAGGTGTGTGAGTGTGATGTAGTGTGTATTAAAAACGCTGAGGTTATCTGGGTAAAACTATCCTTGAAAAATTTGATGCATAATGAGTGAAACCGTCCATATTCTCCTACACTGCTGAGACCCAGGACAGAATGATGTTATAGGAATATGAAGAGTTAGTAAAAATATGATGTATCATTCCACACAAGAACGCCTGCTGAATAAAGGTATGGAAGCTCTAAGGTGACATGAATTTACATTTAATTTACAGTTCCTGTTCTTGTTGTAACCCTTTGCTTTCTTGAAATCTTGAATTATCTGTCATGTTATCTTTCATGAAATAATGACACTTTGTTTTCTCTAGATAACTACATAATTGATCCAGAACACAATTTGTAGGGTTTTAGGGTTAGTTCATTATCATCAGAAAACAATCATTTTCAAAGGATACAAATTAATTATTATCACAGGAAAACAAAGTTTCTCTATTTCATGAAAAATAAGATATATAACCCAAAACAATATAACCTCAAAAACAAAGAAAAATAACAGGCTAAATTTAAATTTAAACTCATGGCATCTCAGGCTTTCCATATAAAGGTGAGTGATCTCTCTAACAAATACTTTTAGAAAAGAAGAATGCTTATATAGACCATGTGTGTTTAGGAAACAAGAAGCAGCTCATGAAAAATGTGCCAAATCTTCTCTGCCAAGCAGCTTATTTTGCTGTTGCTATTGTTTTGAGCTTCTGGTACCCCCAGGTGTAGCCAATCAGGTGCCTGATTGCTGATCTCCGGTCTCATCGGGTTGCCAGGAGCCGTGCCATGACTGCCCTTCACCGTCAGGCCCGTTTGTGCTGGTGTCGGCAACACGTGCACTGGAACCTATAAATGTGGAGGAACGTTATGTTCAGTGATGAGTCCAGATTCTGCCTATGGCAGTTGGATCGTAAGGACAAAGTATGGAGAAGACGCGGAGAATGCTACGGTGATTGCTGCACCGATGGAGTAACATCTTTTGGTGGAGGAAGTGTGATGGTGTGGGGCGGCATCTCCCTCACTGGAAAAATGAGGCTTGTCATCATTGGAGGCAATCTCAATACAGAGAGACATCGAGATGAAATTCTGCAACCAGTGGCAATCCCATATCTCCACAGTCTGGGACCGAATTTTGTCCTCCAAGATGACAACGCTCGCCCCCACAGAGCAGGGTTTATCAGAGACTACCTCCAGAATTTGGGAATGGAGAGGATGGAATGGCCTGCCGGCAGTCAAAACCACATTGGCTGACTTGCGACAAATGCTGGTTGAAGAATGGGATGCCATCCCACAGCTGTGTGTGACCAGGCTGGTGACCAGCACGAGGAGGAGGTGCCAGGCTGTTGTGGCTGTGTATGGTTCTTCCACACACTAACAGGAACCTTGCCATGTCTTGTTTCCTCAAACTTCAATCATCTAGTCCACCAAACACCAAACGAGTCAATGGCAGAATAAGCTGTTTGGCATTGGCAGAGAGGATTTGGCACATTTTTCATGGGCACAACTCACATTCTCAGCTCTACTGCTCATCCCACAAATGCATGTTCCTTACAAATGTGGCCCCATTTAAAAAGGACATTAACTGGCTTTCCAATGGTATAAGATTTAATGCCAAGAAGTATTGTTACAACAAAGAAATAATCTACCAAACACAAATTTCTGTACTTTTTGTGCTATGTTTATATAAGCATGAGCTTGACGCCTGTTAGAGCTGATACTTATTGAAAACCTGCTGTATGAAAATTGAGGCTAACACTGTGCTCCATTTTCACTGCACCATCCTGAATTGATTTCAGTGGGGAGTTTTGCCACACACACACTCAAATCAGGTTAACTGAGATCCACTTTATGCCTTCATAACCTACCATATCAATTATTGCTATGCTTTTTTTTACTTCTTCTTGCCAGACCACTCACGACTCTAATTACAGTCTGGTCCATAAATATGCAGACATTGACAAAGTTATTTTTTATTGTAGCTGCCTATCATATCTGTACATCTGCACATCTGCACATCTGCAGATATCACTCCCATCCTTCAACAGTTACATTGGTTACCTATGGGTAAATGTGTCCAGTATAAAATTCTTCTTCTAAATTTTAAAGCACTTCATGACCTTTAAAATCCCTCCACCCCTACATCCTATCTGGCAAATGAAGGTCCTCTGATAAAGGTCTTCTTGCTATCCCCAGTTTCAGGTTGTCCACCATGGGTGGCAGGTCATTTATTGTTGCTGCCCCCTCTCTCTGGAACTCCCTTCCTTCACCTGTTCCTTCCGCTCCTGCTCCTCTCTCTCTACCTTTAAAACCCAGCTTTTCTCTCAATACTTCCACTCACCATCTACTGCCACTCTTGATTAATTATTTGTCTGGCATATTGTTGTTTCTTATTTGTTTATTGTTGTTCTATTTATTTATTTATTGTTCCATTTTCCATATAAATCTCCCTTATTATTATTATTATTATTATTATTATTATTATTATTATTACCATAATATATTGGACTTATATTATTTACAGGGTAGGAATGACAGCACTTTTTATATGCAAGTCCCCCTCTTAACAGGACCAAAAGTAATTGAACAAATTAAATTTAATAATAAATTAAAATGGTCATTTTTAATACTTGCAAATCCTTTGCAGTCAATGACTGCCTGGAGTCTGTAACCCATCGACATCAGCAGATGCTGGATTTCTTCCCTGGTGCTTCTCTGCCAGGCCTTTACTGCAGCTGGCTTCAGTTAATGCTGGTTGTTGTGGCATTTTGCCTTGAGCAAGTGAAATGCATACTCAAGTAGATTCAGGTCTCGAGACTAATTGGCCGTTGCAGAACGTTCAGGTTTTTTTTTTTTTACCTTAAAGTCCTGGGTTGCTTTCAAAGTATGTGCCGCATCATTGTCCGTCTGCTCTGTGCACCATTTAGTGAGTCCATGCTCTTCTCTTCCCATCATTCTTGTACAAACTGATCTTTGTCTCCGATGTCCAATTACTTTTGGTTCCCTAAAAATGCATGGACTACATATAAAAAGTGCTGTAACTCTTACACTGTTCATGTTGGTATATTACACTGTTCAAGTGTAAATGTCCTCAGATAAAAGCTGAAAGTCTGTGATTTAAATATATATTATATAATTCAACTCAGTATGCTGTGGTAAACAAATTCAGTATGCTGTGGTAAACAAATTCAGTATGCTGTGGTAAACAGCTAAAATAAAAATATCTTTATCATATTAATGGACTTGAGCATATATCCAAAATTCCGCTGCTCACACACTCCCTTTAGATTACTCTGGTTCCCCATGCCACTCATTCAAGCCAGAGCTGTAAACCATTTTCCTATTCGCTATCAGTCTTTCCTTAGTATCCATGTGGTTCTTCTCTTTCTATACACTATCTCTTTCCGTTTCCATTATGCTGGTTCTTGTTGTATAAAAGTGTTGTATAAGGTGCTATAGAAATGAGGTGTATAAGGTGCTATATAAAGTACTCTTATTCGGATTCTTATTATTATGTAAATGCGACTGTCTTTTTGTTGGACAAATGCTCTTTTCCC
Source organism: Doras micropoeus (assembly GCA_028566355.1). Lineage (NCBI taxonomy): Eukaryota > Metazoa > Chordata > Actinopteri > Siluriformes > Doradidae > Doras > Doras micropoeus. The sequence goes on along the minus strand of JAOUQY010000042.1, from coordinate 12,107,403 downwards.
ATTGGCTGACATTGGCATCATTCTCAGGTGGTGTTAAAAAGTGACCGGGTGGATGCAATGCTCCAGAGGCTTCTTCCCCATGGGCAGCTCCTCTTCCTTAACCATCGCTTTGCATATACCATGGACAAAGAGCTATCCAGCTACATGGGCAAATAAAACATCTGGATATGTGCTGCAGGTATTAAGGGAACCTCTTCAGTTTAAAGACGGGAAAAAGAAATCGACAGAACGTTTTACATTTACATTTACGGCATTTGGCAGAGCTCTTGTCCAGAGCGACTTACACAAGTGAGTAGTTGAGGGTTAAGGGCCTTGCTCAAGGGCCCAGCAGTGGCAGTGATGGGATTTGAACTCACGGTCTTCTGGTCACTAGTCCAATGTCTTAACCACTGAGCTCCACTGCCCCTGTTTTACGACTCATAGAACCACGCATGCCTAGCTGTTCGCATCCATGGATGCTCTGCCAGTTCTATACGTTTTAAGACAGAAATATCAGCAGAGCGAATGTAAATGATTGTGCTAAATTTATATCTGAGTCAACTGGAGATGTGTACCTGTGTGTGTGTGTGTGTGTGTGTGTGTGTATGTGTCAATGTGTAAATGCAGTGGGAAATCTCTCTACTATTTTTCAGTTCCATGTTGAATCTGTTAAAATTTTCTATATTTCCTTAAAGCACACCCGTGACACTTCATATCAAATAATGAGGATATGTTCGTTCAATATATAATAAATGTGTTAATGTGTGACGCCTGTATGCATCAGTCTAAATCCACTCACCTCTTTGCATCACTTTCCATTAGGGGGCAGTGTTGGACCTCCAGAATGGTTGAGCTGAGGATATCTATGAAATTCTTGACAATGAATGACACCCTGATATTTTTCACTGTCATGTTCTCATCTGAAATGCTATAACAGAAAACAGCAGTGATGTGCAACCAGAATGCTAATTGGCATGATATGTTGACAACATGATGAATCAAGTTTTAATTTCGGCTCTGTGAAGTTTATTGGCAACGTTTTAATGACAACATATTGGTGCATGACTTAATGAGAATAAAAAGCCTTTCTATAAATATGTGTGAAACAGGGCAGGTCTTTCTAATGCGTTGGCATTTACCTAGCCGGCACTTATTCGATTTGTCATATACTTTCAAACCTTTAACAACACATTTGTAGGCTTTGTTCCACCCTGCCTCCAAAAATCTCAGCATCACTTTGTTTTCCAAAAACTGTCATAATTAGATTTTTGGGATTTGTGATCATTTATAATCAGCTATTCCAGGGCCGCTGTGACAAGCTTCCATCAGAGGGTGTGAAATTTGCACATGTACATCATCCGCTGTATGGCCAAAGGTTTGTGGACACCAGATCATACCCACGTGTGGCCCTTTTTCCCCAAACGGTTACTTCAAAGTTGGAAGCACTCGATTCAAACCTCACTAATGCTCTTGTGGCTCTATGAGCACAAATCCCCACAGCCACTCTCCAAAATCTAGTAGAAAGCCTTTTCTAGGAGAATGGAGGTTATTATAACAGCAAAGAGGGATTAAATTTGGAATAGGATGATCAAAAAGCACATATAGGGGTGATGGTCAGGGAGGCAAAAACTTCTGGGAATATAGTGCTTATCAGCTCAGATGCATCAGATATCATCATGCCTAGTTTTTAAGCATGAAATAAGTTCAACTGTACTGCAACAGGCAGCCAATCAGGAGGCAGAGTGAGCATGAGTCAGATATAATACTACAGGGGTTAGACAATGAAACTGAAACACCTGTCATTTTAGT
>JAOUQY010000042.1:11842264-11859786 GCA_028566355.1 Doras micropoeus | reverse complement strand
TGATGGAGAAACGATGGACGTCCACTGGTGTGTGTGTGTGTGTGTGTGTGTGTGTGTGTGTGTGTGTGTGTGTGTGTATTGCATAGTATATACACAATCCAAGTATTTCTTGTAAGTTGCTGCTGAATAGGGACTATGAGACAAACATCTAGGAGTCTTTTACATGGGTGTTAAAGAGTGTGTGTACTATGCTCTTATTCTCAACACTAAATTAGTAACATTTTGCTAAAATGGCAAATTATACTTTAGTACCATATAACACAATCTACAGAGGAAGGGCAGATACACAGATGCACACACATACAGTACATACATACACACACACACACATTTGTGTGTTACAGATTTTCTGCACTGGAAATTGGTTACAGTGAGATTCATTCAATATAAGGCGGGGACAATTTCCTACCTGAAAAATGTGACAAAGAACTGTACCAGATCCATGAAGTTACTGTGCTGGGAAAATGCAATCTGGAAGGGAAGGAGAGATAACTAGATGAGAAAACTTGGAAAACCATGAGCATTATGCTGCATACCAACGCTCATTGTGTAAGCAATCTAACATTAATACTGGGCCAACATTGCCATCTGCTGACGATATTCACCACCATCCATTCTCTGAACAATAACTCTTCTAATCACTCTTCAGAGCCGTTGTCCTGTACTAATCATTTTTTCCCCACAGTGAAATTTCTATTCTAGGCTGAATGGGGTGGGGTGTGTTGAGAAATGCTTATTAATTTCTCTAAATAACAATAAGGATTTTCCTCAGATGCAAGTGCATGCATTTGCATTTGATTCTCTTCACACAGTGTAGCGGAGACCGGGTCATCTTGTCACACTTTTCATACTCTTTTGTATATATTGGGTTCAATACGTAACGTTGCTAAAAATTGCATACCATTTGAAAGAACAAAGTCTTGGTAATATATTTTGTATCATATCCATATCTTCTTTCAATACAGAGATATAGGCATTTAAAGAGTGAGTGTGCACATGTGACAAGGTTGCCCCGTCAGCAGGTAGGTTGTCACACCATGTTGGGTAAGACATCACACTGAATTTTGCAACAAATAAAGCAAGAACCAATTTAATGCTGCGGTATTTGTTTACTTCAAATGCAAAATTAAATTCAGCTACAGAAAAGGGATACAGGACTTGGATAAAGTCTGGAACGTGGCTATTAAATGACACAACAACTGGAAAAGCAATGTCTCGAATAAAGGTCAAGCATTCAAACAATTGTAAAACTAGGTTTCAAACTTCACTACTCAGACTCATCATCAGAATTGTAGTTCTGGCAAACATACATTGGATTGATAGGGGTGCACTTTTTCGTGGGCCCACTGTTTGCAGTTCACACACTGAAACCAAGTCTCTCTTGGTCGGCTGTTTGCAAATGGCTCCATACAAACAAGGCACAGACACTCATCTGATGAAGAGGGATCTGGAGTATTTCTTTTTGTAGCTGCCTTCTTTTTCTTTGGTCTTTTAGATTTGATTCCCCCACATTTCTTTTGGAACAAATTCTTTTTACCTTGTGCCTGCCTTTCAGCCTCAAGTGCCTCCTTCACTGGTGTATCCATAAGAATAGCAGTTTTTCTTGATTTCTTATGGTTGACGGGCTTGTTTTCTTGGACTGGCTTTTGGGTATGGCCAAATGTCCTCTGGAGTTGATTGGTGGGTGAAGCCAGTGTTACTAGGCAAGGGTGAGGTGGTGCTAATAGGCAGGGCTGGGTTGGTGCTGGGATCAGGAAGTGCTGGGATGTTGCTGTGGCCTGGATGTCCTGGGTTGCTGCTGGGGCTTGGAAGTGCTGGGTTCTTGCTGGGGCCTGGAAGTGCCGAGTTGGTGCTGGGGCCTGGACAGGCAGGGTCTTGAAAGGGGCAATCTGAGACATGGGATGGTGCAAATTCTGTCTCCAAGAACGCATCCCTGTTATAAGGATGAACACCCCTGTCACTTGAAATCCAGCATGAATATTCAGTGGGGTTGCAGCCAGAGGATGTGCAATTGCCACAAACCCAGGGGGGTCATAGGTTGTGATTGTTTTACCTGGGTTGTTCCTCATCCACGAATCAGAGATTGAGTTTATGTGCTTCTTCAGTGGCCCAAAAACAGTTCTGTACAAAGGTTGCAGCCTATGTAAGCAGTGGGGTGGGAAGGCCATTTTCTTTGGCAAAATTAAGTCCATCAATAGAAAGATGGGAGCTGTGGTTGTCCAGAAGGAGTAAGCATGGCTTTTCCTTTGAACACTAGGCATGTTCAACAAAATGCTTGAAGAAATACACGAAGTGTGTTTCCTTCATCTAAGCCAGAGGGGTTTGCTCCTCCTTTGCTGCCAGGTGGTCTATTGTTGAGGAAGTAATCACTGAAGTTCACCCAAGGGAATATGATGTAAGGGGGAATACTGTTCTCTATTGCTGAGACTGCACATGCTAGTGTCACTAGGGTACCCCTTTCACCAGATGTCAGTGACCCTATCTGTTTAAACCCATGCCTGGCCACCAGTCAATCTGGTTTCACACCAGTTTCATCCATATTCCAGATGTCCCCTGGTCCCAGTGAATGTCGATCTAACACCTTCTCCAGACTGTCAAAGAAAGCCTAGACATTCTCATGATTAAAGGTGCTTGCCCTGGCCAGGCTAGTTGCCTCTGGCTTTGAGAGAGAATGCAGGGTGCCACTTTAAGAAGCGTGTAAACCACTCGCTGCTGGCTTTTTCTTTTTCAGCCCAGGCTGGTAGAAACTACAGCTTCTGTGCCACTGCAAAATCATATGCTAGCTTTCTCACCTCAGTTGGTGACAAACCAAAATAGATGTCAGCTGATCTCATAAGGTACTGCTCAAGCTGCAACTCCAAATCTGGGCGAAAAACTTGCCCACCGATTTATACCCAACCACTGTAGTTGGGATGGATTTCTGACTTTCTATTTCAGCTGCGGAAAATGTCTTATAGTATCAAGCCAGTGTACGGTAGTTAATGTTGTAATATTTCACTGTACCCCTGATTGATTTATTTGCCAATTTAGCATCTTAGCATCCCTTGGCACTGCCCTTAGCATCACATCAGGTTGTTTTTCTTTTATAATTCCTGACCATCTTTTCTCACTACTTCTTTCCTGTCTGTCTTTCTTTCTTTTAAAACACACAAAACTCTAAATTAGATGTGATAACAGTTGACAAGTGTATATGTATGCTGGATATTTGTCACATCTGACAACTTGGCCCAAAATCACTGAGACAAGTTCCCCTGAACTACCATGTTTGCTACTGTTAGCTATATCTCAAAGTTAGCTTAAAGCTGGACATTAGCAAACGTATTATTACAAGATACTTTATACTCTCCTCTACAAAGTACAAATGTATAATTGTTAAGACTTTGAACTAGAAAAAGGTATAACAAAAAGAATCAACTTGCATTTTTTTTACTTTAGAATGTCAAACAAATCAGTAAAAGGTGACTCAGTGCTCACCTCAGTTAACAGTGTGATGTGCTATTCCCAGACAGGATATGTCCCCTATATGTTTTATTTACTAATGTGAAATATACCTTACTGATAAATCTAAGACAAGAAATTTGCTTCCATTTAACAAAGAATCACTTTAGTACTGGTTATGCTGCCTAGTGTCAAAGACGTAATGCACTGTCATTTATCTTGTGGGCACATATCCTTCAGTGATGTATTGCTTGAAAATCCCCTAGCTCTGATTACTGTTGTGTTATTTTGTACCCTGAAACAGTTCAATCACTTTTATATTAAAAAAAAAAACCCAAATCCACTCAAGGCCCCATTTGATGTTAGTTCCTAACACAAGATGACCTGCATTTCTTCAAAGTGTTCAGGTGAAGACAGACAGAACTGATAAGATCAGTTGTAGAAAAACATCCACTTTCCCCTCTTCAACACAAGTGGTGTAAAGGACACACAGTATAGCCAGTACCTGGACACCAGAATGCAAAAGGGGCAGTTGTCTGGTTTGAGACTAATTACTCCACTGTCAACGAGCAGTTCAGGACACAGACTCATACAATAATGAGTGATTATTACCAAATTCACTCATTACTTATGACCAAGCTTACTGCCATCATGGAATGCTACATAGTAAAATTAAACATGCAGGTCAAAACCTAAATGTGTTTTTATTAATATTGCAGAATGCAGCACATGTACTGTATGTCCCCTGCATGTTGACTGACTTTTATTATAACACATGGCACTGAAAGATATTGAAATCCTTTTCAGCCAACTAATCTGACTGGGAAAACTGCCAGTCCAAACAGGATTACACACTGATGATTATTTACACAGCATGAACAATGCAATAATGATTAGTAAGTAAATAAACCAAAATTAAGATCATATGAGGGAAGAAATAACTGCCAGCATCTCCATGGGCAGATCAGGACTATTGAGTCAGAAGAGACTGCAAGGTCTCTCTCTTATTGTACCATTTTATATCTCAATATTCTGGTTTCAAATAAAGCTAGAATACTAAGGTTCTATCTCAAAACCTACGGCTATCAACTGTCGGCTCCTGCGTTTGGCTTCCTCGAAAACCAAGAAGTCATACAACATATGGTATGGAAAAAGAGAACATATGAAAGGTTCTCATGCACACACATGCGCACACACGTTGCTGGCCAAAAACTACAGACGGCACTAAGCCTTTGACTACATGCAAAGTAAAGCACAGAAGGAAACAGAAGGCTGGAATCTCCCTGCTGCAGACTGAGATGAAAACATACTTCAACTTTCTCATCTCCCTTTTTGTGCCATCTCCTTCATCTGTCTCGCTTTCATTCTCCCTCTACTCACTCATTCTAATGCTCCCTCTACCATTCTCTTTCCCTCAAAAACACAGAACACCATAAACAAAAAAAACATTCCAGCTTAACATTTACTTAACACTCCATTTGATTCCAGTTCCCTAGATATTTAACAGGGACCTTTTCAACAGGGTCTCATTCAGAAGAACATTTTCTGCTCTTTCTTTCCATAAGCTCACCCTCTCTTCACAAAAGCTTCTCAACCCACATCCTCAGTGTTTCAGTCCCAGTACCGCAGCTCTATGCTGGTCTCCAAGAGGAGGGGAGCAGAGGAGAAGGAGAGGAAGAGAGGACGAGGGAAAGGAAAGCACAGACAAATGACTTCCAGACCAGAAAGCCAGGCCATGATATACAGAAGATGGTAAGAGGCAGAAATAAGGAGATGGAGTAAAGCATTTTAATCAGGGGTGGTTCTAGAAGGAGACCAGAGAGGGCGCAGCCCCTCTTAAAAAGTAATGTCTCATTTATCAAAATGTGAGTAGAAGTAATCAATCAGCCCACACACACCTGTATGCAGTGGCCACTGATGAATCCCATATATTGGAAAATTCACAATTTTTCCACTGATGGTTTTGGAAATGTAATGTATTGCAGTCTGGGTGATATGAATGGAAGAAAGACATGTCATTATTTTTAATTCTTTGAAATGTACCTGTAGCCAAAAGCCAAAAATCAATAATCTGTCTCTCAGTTATGGTGAAATGACTGACTGTTTTCTACCACTAGGGGTTCTTGCATATGAACGGTCAGGAGTGTGAGGAAATATATGCACATCCTCACGCATAAGCAAAACTTGGTCAATCCCATTCAATGCACAGAAACATGGAAAATTATGCATATGCATGATCAGTAAGTGATGCTTCAGGTTTGCAAATGTTGCTCAATTGGCTTTGGGAATTTTCAGGAGGTTCACATGTGATCAAATTTGGATACATTACAGGGGAAGCTGTGTGATGCCTTTTGAGGTGACTTAAGGGGAAAAACTAATCACTGGGTGGTTTTCTCAGTATTGCTGTGTTTACTTAATGACATGATATGATAAAATTCCTCAAAAATATAAACTGGAAAGGATCACGTTTAGGCCATAGGAGGAAACCACTGTCGAAAAATAAAGATAGAATGATTCCTATTCGTAATGCGCATGGACTTCATTGAAGTGAGCAGGGTTGCCAGGTTTCACATATAATGGCTGAGTGTTGCAAACACATACTCTAAATTAGAAGTGCATACCATAGTTGTTTTTGACCCGAGTGTCCCCTTTCTGCTCCCAAAACATTTTGGGTTACTTCTTTGGGCAGGTTTTGAGTTTTGCTGAAACTGCACATCATGTCAGCTAATATTTACTGGTTTTTTTACTCATAAACAACGAGTAAGTGCATTCTGTGACACCACCACGTACTTGGATCCTTAGCTGGGCCACCCACTGTTAATGCCTTAACAAGGCTACCCTGTTAATGCCCATTACACCTCTAACACCTCTCCTTCAAATCAAAATATCTGGTCCAAAAACTGCACACAAACTCGAATTGTACTTGTAGCCTTATGGTTCTTTCTGTCGTTGGTTCTGGGTTCAGTCAGGGGTTCCTGTCTGTGTGAAGTTCTACACATTCTCATGTAGGTTTCCACCCACACAGGAGTGATTACTAATTCACTGTACTAAACAACACAACAGGGACTAGAACCAGGATATGTGCTACAGAAGCATAACTGTATTTACCAGTTACGATCAATTACAATGCATTATATCTTTGACATAAAAGAACAACTGGTTTCTCTGTGTTTCAAATTTCCTCCAGGTTCTCAGATTTCCTCAGAAGACTTTACATTATGTTCTTTTACTAGCTTGCTAGCTGTAGTGCTTAGGACAATTCCATTCTGTTATCCATTCTGTCATCCTTTTAAATAACCAAATTTGGGCTGTCACATGAGCTACAGCTGAGCATTTGCTAACGCTGCATTAAGCATTAGCTGACAGATTGTTTCTACTTACTGCAACACTGCAAATCAGCCTACACCTTATGCTGTACATTAAAGTCAGTGCATTTGACTGATAGAATTAGAATCTCTAAGGTTCAGATTAACTGCGCTGTAAATCATAGCGTGTCTCCCACTTATGCATACCTGCATTGTTCAGATTAACTGTACTGTAAGTTAACAGGGCGTCTCCCACTTATGCATACCTGCATTGTTCAGATTAACTGTACTGTAAGTTAACAGGGCGTCTCCCACTTATGCATACCTGCATTGTTCAGATTAACTGTACTGTAAGTTAACAGGGCGTCTCCCACTAATGTATACCTGCATTGTTCAGATTAACTGTACTGTAAGTTAACAGGGTGTCTCCCACTAATGTATACCTGTTCAGATTAACTGTGAGGTTCAGATTAACTGTACTGTAAAATAATATGGCATCTCCCACTAATGTATGCCTGTATTGTTCAGATTAACTGTACTGTAAACAACAGGGTGTCTCCCACTAATGTATACCTGTTCAGATTAACTGTGAGGTTCAGATTAACTGTACTGTAAAATAATATGGCATCTCCCACTAATGTATGCCTGTATTGTTCAGATTAACTGTGAGGTTCAGATTAACTGTACTGTAAAATCACAGGGTGTCTCCCACTAATGTATACCTGTATTGTTTAGATTAACTGTACTGTAAACAACAGGGTGCATCCCACTAATTTATCCGGGTATTGTTCAGATTAACTGAGATGTTCAGATTAACTGTACTGTAAACAATATGGCATCTCCCACTAATGTATACCTGTATTGTTCAGATTAACTGTGATGTTCAGATTAACTGTGAGGTTCAGATTAACTGTACTGTAAATTAACAGGGTGTCTCCCACTAAGGCATACCTGTATTTTGATCGGCCAGGTGAAGTTGCTGACATAAACAAAGAAGGAGATATTAGCGTTGCTCCGAAAATCAAACTTTTCATTGGAAAAACTGTCCTTGAACTCTTTAATATTGCTGCAGGAGACAATATGAACCTCTTCTCCAGACTGAGTGCCAGCTGAAGGCAAAAACAAGAAAAGAGGAAAACTAAATTAGAGAAGAGAAAAATGCAGCTTGAAAAGCTGCACAAAACAAATATAAAGTTCATTATATAAACCTCAATTTGAGTATTTTATACCTGCAAAGCTGGTTGCCCAGGTGATGTTAAGGTTAAAGTTCTTGGAGGCATTAATGATCATGTCCAGGTCTCGATTTTGCTAAAGAGAGCAAAAGGCTTTTAATGAATGGCTGTCAATGTTTACACTACAGCTACGGTGACAAGCCACTGCAGTGAGCGCAGGTTAATAACAGACAGAGAAATTGGCAGGTTGCATAATTATATGCATTATTATAACACCAAGCAGGATTAGTCTAGAGATGTAAAGATAAATAATTGAACCAAATGTTTTTGGTCTGAAAAAACATCAGTGTAATTGTACATCTTACTGGTAAGCAAAAGTATAAATTAATTTTGTGATGTGGCTGGAGGGACAGGTTTGAGAAGTTACTTAAAAAAAAAAAAAAAAAATATTATAAAGCAGAGGTCTTCATGAAGGTGCTAACCATAACACATTCACCGTCCACTTTATTAGGAACACCTGCACATTCTTTTAAATGCAAAAAAATCATGCTGATACAGGTCAAGAGCTTCACATAATACTCACACCAATCATCAGAATGAAGAAAGAAAAATGTGATCTGTTACTTTAGTCATGGCATAGTTGCTGGGATCAGATGCAGCCCATCTGATCCCAGCAACTATGCCATGACTAAAGTAACATCACATTTTTCATTTTTCGTTTGAGCATCTTATAAACTTCTGATTTCCTGGGATTTTCACACAAACGGTCCTCAAAGTTGACGTTTTGCACATTTGGAGATGGATTTCTGCTCACCATGGCTGTGTTGTGATAAGAGTTGCTACACACTAGCAACTCAAAAAAATCTGTCTATATTCCTCTGATGTCTCTTATCAACTAGGCATTTCCACCCACAGAACCGTCACTTACTCTGTCACAAAACTCTACAGACTGTTCCATGTGAAAATCTCAGGAGATCAGCAGTTTCTGAAATACTCAAATCACAAACATCTGGCACCAACAACAGGTCACGGTTGAAGCTCATGACCTGTACTGCTGCACTGTGCTCCTGCCACATTAACAGCATGAATGCACAGGTTTTCCTAATAAAATGGACAGGGAGTATATGAAAATTAACGATTAACAATTAAGTGTGTATAGTTTTAACAGTTTACAAACTGTTTACATCTCTGTGTATCTACCTGGATGCAGATATAATAAATACGTATATAATGAGAGTGAGTTTGCAGCTCACCTCGTCTGGTGTGGCTACAAAATTAATGGCAGTGTAGTAGCGGTCATCCTCCTGAGTCAGGCTGAAGGTGAACTGGTAGTCTATCAACAAAGTGTCTGTGAGCAAGAGGCACAGAGGTGTTAGGCTAGTGTGTATTCCTTAAAGGTCAAATATGCAATTTAATATGTAATATAAATGATCTTATATTTTCATATTGCATTTACTTTTTAGGCTGAAACAGAACAGAATTAAAGATTGAAGTTTTCCAGTGAGCTTCGGATACATTCAAACAGACCTGACTGGGACACACGTACGCGCATATAGACGCACGTACACACACACACACACAACTCAGCTCAGCCTCTATAGCCTCACCCTAGCTCAGCTCAACCCTCCCAGACCCAAGGAGTCACAGCAATGTGTGTGCTCTGTGACTGGTTAAGTAGCCTCTCCTTTAGAGCAGCAGATCAATTGATGATTTATATACCTTCTACAGTTCACAGTAGTGGGATAAACCAGTCTGGATGATAACCACCAGAGGAACCCGAGTGCCATCCTCTGCGGTACTCTGAACTGAAACCACCCAATCCAACAAAAGTAAAAGAGGCCGAGATTGGGCAATTGAGAAAAAGAGCAAAAGACTTGAGCACTTTGTAAAGAGTCGGCAACTCTCCATTGGCCTGTTTTGTGTAATTACTTCCATTTTGGTACACTCACAATAACAGGTTCCTTTTAGAGGGTTGCCCTGGTAACGATTCTCCACTTCACACCTGAGGGATAAATGAAGAGAGAGAGAGAGAGAATGGGAAAAATGGGAATAATAAATAACAATAACAAATAACTAACAAAATGCTTAACATGAATAAATAACATGTTCAGTAACAGTATAATTCCTCATCAAGGCTGATATTCGAAATACATTTAAGACAGAAAGTCAATGAGGGAAAACAAAGAGTGAAGGTAACACTGGAGAGTGTAGGTGAGCCGAACGCCTTTCACAACTGAGCTGCGAGGGGTTGTGGAGGGGTTGCCTGGTATTGCTTTCATATAGTCGTGCAGGTGGAAGTGAAGTCAGGGATGAGTCAGTACCACTGCTTCAATGAATCAATGATAAAAATGCTAAGGCGCATCTAATGTTGAAGTATACGTTGAACTCTCCCAAGTTCACCGGGTTTATATTTATTTATATATACCTACAAAGTTGTGCATTCACTCTACACATCTTTTTTTCATCAAGAGAAGCATGAGGTGAAGGTCACAGTTTTGGAAGCAGAAGATTAAAAAAAATAATAACACCTACATATAGTGGAAGGGAACGCCATAGCCGCTTTGTCTCTTTAAAGTTTATTTTCAAGTGTTGTGTGTGGGAGCTCGTGTTACTCACTGATGGCAGCGGTCTCCTTTAATGCCCTTGGTGGTGCAGAAACACTTGCCATTGTTTGAATTGCACATGCTGGCATGGCCATTACACTTACAGGCTGCAAAAGACACACACAGAGTCACAGTTTGCAGACGTACAACCTCTGTTGAGTTTAAAGTGCCATCTCCCCTCAATCACTTACGCTGACAGCTGCCTCCATTGGTGGGGTCACCATAGTAACCAGATATGCAGCTCTCACACTGCTTGCCAGTGGTGAGATCTTCACATCTCTCACACACACTCTCATTGATACATGCGCTGTGGCCATTACACTGGCATGCTGTAGGAAAAGAGACAGAGGTGCAGTGTGAGAAGTGGCATAATCACAAAAGATTCTATAAGAAATAAAGTTGTCACTGTGTGTGTGTGTGTGTGTGCATGCAACTACGTGTGGGCACTGATATCTATACCTGGACACTGGATAAAGGACCAGTTGTATTTGTTCTCGTGTGGACACCAGCTCACATTCAACAGTGCCTGAGGGGCTGGTATAAGGGAAGGTCTTGAGGATGAGGGGGCATGTAGGAGAGTTTGGATTGGTCCACGGTATGAGCCCTCCATGCACTGTCCCCGCCCTGTGTTACTGGGGTCGGTGCACCATCCACAGCCAGGTTGATCCAGACACTGTGAGCACGTCCTATATCCAGAACAATTTTCCGCTGTGGACACACACAACACGTATTTCACACAAAATGTTTTCTTATGTCTGTGTTTCCAGACATAAAAAAAGAATTCCAGGCAGAAAAAACAATTATATATGACAGGATGCTGTCTCTCTGTTTTTGTTATAATTATGTTGTCCAAACCTAAAACACCCTCACACCCTTTCTACTATTTCTTTGGCATTATTACAGCTTGGCAACTTAATGAACAGATATGTAGTAGACAGTGGGGTATATATTTTCAATACATACGTGGGCAGGTGTTCATGGTGTACCATTCCATGCATTGACCAAAGGGGAAGGAGGCCACATAAGCATTGGAGTCAACACACTGCCTCATATTACTGCACCACATGCACTCTGCACCTCCACTCGTACACTCGCTGCAGGAGGAGCGCAGAGCACAGGGAGTTCGACACTGCTTCACACTGTGGTTGGCTAGATCACAAGACAGAGGAAGACAGAGAAAGACAGAACATGAATGTTTCCATGTTGATATTCAGTACCTTTTTTTAAGATAATGAAAAGAATTAATTAAGAAATAAAACACGATGAAAACCATTATAGGAAAAAAATGAACAATGAATGGTATGTCATGATTTTATATATTAATAGTTACATTTACTGTTATGGAACAGTAAATGTAGACAAGCGAGTTCCTCTTAAAATTTACTGTGTTGGAGTTAAAAACAGGTATTGAGACTCATTCTATAAAATAAAAGGGTCCAACTGACAAAATTATTGATATCCATGATTTTATGTTTTTCTTTAAATATTTTCCTTTAACAAGTGCATTAATAAAAACCTGTCATTTAAATTACAGCCAGAATTACCATTAGAGCCATACTCTTACAGAAAAATTAATCAACACCTTCTGACCAATCAGAATTGAGAGTTCTATACTATACTATTCTATTTCTAACTATACGAACATAAATGGAATTAACTTGTCATTGAGTCATCTCTTGGGCTACTGATAGTTTAACGTCAATAAATTATTGAAATACGATTTCTGGTCCAAGTGTGTTTACCTGATCTTTCGCACAGGCTGCCGTTAAAGGAGTTGATGCAGGGTGCTGCCTTCAGGCCGCTGGAATTAGGCTCGGCCAGGTAACCACAGAAACCAGCATCACTGGGTTCTCCAGGCAACCACTGCAGGGTGGAGTTAGTAAACGGGGACATGTCCTCCCAGCACCAATACGACACATTCACCTTCCTCAGACCAACCCACGGAGTCACCAATTTGGACTACACACACACACACACACAATTTTTTTAAAGCGCATGTCAAATACCTCAATTAATCCAAATGCCTGAGTAAACAGAAAAGGTCAAGATAACAAGCCATCTTGGATGGTAGCTGCCTACTTGATTTAGCGCCTCACTCACATGTGCACCTCTGCTCTGCAGCTCTTTGAGGACAAACTGCACCTTTTTCTGGGTAGTCAAGGAGGCCAGCACGGCGCTGTGGCTGCGGCAGGCCAGCTTGGCATTGTCATACGAGTCCTTAGCTGTGATAAGCTTCATACACGAGTTCCCCACCAGGTGCCAGCTTTCCCCACAGATATTCTCTAGAGTACAAAAACCACATCACAATTTCAGCATTCTGAAATGATCAGTCATGTTTTTAATTTGTCCGTTACTTGTTCCACTTTGTCCCCAAATCTCAAGCTTAATTAATCACCTCTTCACATTAATCTTCATTATTAAAAGAAAAATATTCATCAGTTATAATTTAAAGCAGGTACCTACAAAATATATTGCAGTGTGTAATGAGGAAATATAGAGTTAGTACCAGGCAGAGCGATGCATTCCTGGTTTCTGGCTTCCCACTGGCAGTTCTGATCAGTAGCACAGCTCTTACAGCTAGTCTTTTTATTACACATATAGGAGTGGACACCCTTAGGGCACGCTTCATACTCTGTTACTGCACCCTGTAGTGAGTAAAACAACAAGCAAGCACATAGCACTGCAAATCAGGAATGATGCAAAGTTCTATTTTATTTGTTTGCTTTTAATTTCTTTTTCATCCCTTTATTCAAATATTACATTCCTTCATTCATTCACTCCTCTATTGTTTGTTGTACTTGTAATTTCTATCCCATAGCTCGTTAATACAATTCTTTCTTTTTGCATGCCTGTAACTACAATTAAGAACCTTTCCTTCCCCACTTCCTATTGCATACTCTCAGAACAGCCCTTCACTGTGAATATCCATGACCAGTCTCACCAAGGAAGCAGTGCAGTTGTGGTGGATGGGCACACAGCGCTCAGAGCACCACTGACACCCATTGGTGTTAACTGTGCAACTGTAGCAGTCAGTGTACTGGTCACACTTATCACTGCTTGCATCTGAAACACATGTGCACATAGGAACACAGTTGAGATAATCTTCAGATTGAAATGAATCAAACTAACAACCATATATCAATTATTATGGATTACAATTGATTATACATTAAGTATCAACAAGATAGGACAGACAACTGGTGTATAAAATATATTTAGTATCTTCATGTGTAAATAGGCTAGTAAGGATGATATGCTCACAAATAGTTATTTTATGCCATCATTCGCAAATTAACAGTACCCAAGATTGAGAGCAAAATTGTATAGCATTATATCCTTATAAATTGAAATATCATATCCTAATCCGCAGAACAACCAAGAAGTGACCAGCGCACTACTGTTTAAGGTTTAGTGCTACTCACACACTCGGGTAGTGCACCCTTCTCGGTCTTGGAGTTTGCCCGTCTCCCAGGGAAGGCACGTACTGGTGTTAGAATTCCAGAAACACTGCACGCCTGGCACTGCTGTCACACACTCTTCATTTTCAGTGTAAGCCGAACAGCTGGCAGGAGTGAACCTCAACATATCACTCAGCATCAGGCTGTTAAAGCCTCCATATACATACATCACCCTGAGAGAGAGAGAGAAGATAGGGTTTTATAACTGACAGTAGGCAGTTAAATAGAAGATAAGAGGGGCGGTAGTGCTGGATGGACTGAAAAGCGATAAGAGTGTAGGATAAGAACAGTGAAAAGGGAAAATCGAGATAAAAGGAGCTGTTAGCTCAGGAGATCAATAGCTGAAGATGTGATGGCAAGTAAAAAGAGGTGGGTCACAAGTGCAGGAGCAATTATACACAATATTTCTGATCACAAAAAGCTCATATCAAATGGTGCCTCTTTCTGTAGAGTGCACACAGCGACAAGAGAGTCGCGTTTAGGGTACTACTGAGTGCCTTGTGATCGGCGCTGCGCGGTTTGAAGTGGGGTCGACGAGCAGCTATTTCAGGCTTTTCGTTTTGATTTCCAATTAATTTACCTAATCTGTGTTAAGGCAGATTATTCCCAGACCGGATTTACTTCCATGGCTGCATAGGTAAATCCATAAATGTACTGTGAATCAAACCTGCAACCTTCCATATAATAAACAGTATGTACTACACCAACAAGCAGCTCTTTAATCTTTGCACGGGAGATGAGCTTTCACTTTTACATTCACTATTAAAGACTTAATGTGCAACTACAAACTAGATATCTTAAGGTTAAACACGTGATCACGTGGTCATCAAGCGGTTTATAGAGATTGGGTTTACCTATTGAAGTAGACAGCGGAATGTCCAAAGCGGTTGACATCATGGTGAAGTTCAGGTCTGGGCAGCACAGTCCACTCATCGCACGCTGGAACAGACAGGAACGAGGTTTAATATAAAACAACAATTATCCGTCATCAACCCGTTAATTATAAACCTGCACGCATCTTTACCCAAAGCAGGGGTTTTTAAAAATGTATATACATGGTTGTGGTTAACAAGTTGCTACATTGCTAGTCATCACACACACAATAGGGTAAAGTACAATTTATATAAAATTTCAGATTTTTTGTAGACCCAACTACATAATGTATTTCAATATTGGTGAAAAGCCAAAAACAGCCCAAAGAATGGATAAAAGTTGGATAACACTTTTCTGTTGTTTACGTGTTACAGTTTCAGAAACAACCAGATCAGTATGATTGAATCCTGTGGCATCCCGTGAGATCTCATAACGGTTTCACCGCATAGGTGAAAGGTGGAGCCTCCATTCAATAGAGCAAGCACTGAGAGAAAGTTCACTGAGGTGGGCATTCCAATGGGCAACAGGAGAAACCCACTCAAGAGACACTCCAAGACGATTTCAAAAGTGCGAGAGAATGCATCTCCCTAGCTGTTTATTTACAGCAGCACTGTTATACTGTCTACCGTGACCATGGTATGATAACCTTTAGCAAAGGGGTGAAATTCTTAAATGATATGGAGTTAGCATCAAACTCTGTCCCTGTACTGTTGCCCTGTTGCAAATTGCTTGAAGCCCTTCTTGGAAAAAACATCCACTTTGTTAAATGAAATTCTGGTTCACCCTGAGTATCTGGGGAAAGAACTGCTAGACATGACGCATTCACAGGCAATTTCCTGCAGAGATGGCATGACACCTTCCTTGAATGCGTCATGCCATCTCTGCAGGAAATTGCCTGTGAATGTAATAGTGCTGTCAAATTAACGCGTTAACGAACGCGCTAAAGAATTGACCGCAATTAAAAAAATTAACGGCACGAAAAATTTTAACGCATATTACAAATTAGTTAAATTACACGACCCTGGGGCGCCATCAGTGAACACAAATATCCCGAAATTGACTGTTACGTTACTCGTTTTAGGCTGCATTTCGAACGCAAGCTGTATCCCTGCTCCCTACACACTGCACACGGTACAAAATCCCAAGGGCTGTTCATAGGGAACTCAGTCAACAAAACGGCTCTATTTGGAATGCACTGCAACATTATCAAAAGCGCGTCTTGATTACAGCACTGGGCTGAATTTAGCATGATAAATCAAACAACACTGTTCGGACTAATTCTGTATTCTGTAGGCACTTTTGAAATAAACGTGATGAAACGTCTATGAACTGTGGGTGATGTATTTTAACTGTTTAATGTATGTTTTGGTTGTTGTTGTAGGGACAGGTCTCTGAGGTAAAATCGATTCAGCTAATCACGTAGCAGCAGCACAACAGAACTTCCGGTGAAGTGATACCCATGTTCCCTCACTCCCTACACACTTTAATAAAAATAAATAAATAAAAGACATGAAAAGATCATCTTTAATATTTCACTTTTATCAAATAAAGTGAATAATGAGGCAACATTCAACAGTCGTTTCTCGTAAAATAGACCACTGATGAACGGCAACAACATTTTCAATGGCTCTACGATGCCTGCCTGCATGTACAACGCAAATCAAAATGTGCGTTAAAACTGCGATTAACGCACAATTAAAAATTTTAACCCCTTGACAGATTTAGTAATAACATATAAAGCCGACATTCTTGTCCTTAATATCAGTAGTACAGCTAGGGGTGCTTCACGCATCAGAAGCGGTCATTTCTAATTGCCTGAGTGCACAATAGCATGCCTGCTTCCAGCTTTCATTATGTAGAGGAGGTTGATGAGAATAACTCAGAAGTGGTGCAACTTATCTCAAGACATAGAAAGTGGCATTGCTCTGTTCTCAAAACTCTAGTACCGCAGCATTTTTACAGTACCGGTTTACTGTGCAACACTAACACACAGTTAGATTTTGTTATCTGAAATAAAAACATGGCTGGAATTGAGAGGAACCTACCAGTTACAACTCACCTGCCAGGTGAGGGCTGTTCCACCTGCTCAGAGGAGTTAAAAATAAAGGTTCACAAAAAGACACCTGAGCTGGCAAGAAAAAGCACCGCATCAGGCAACATCAGAACTTCCCTAGCATAAAATATCCTCAAGCAAACTGCAAATCACAGCATTCACATGCAGAGAACCGCCAGCCCCTTGAGAATGAGGAGAATGTGTGACTCCTGGGAGGCTGAGGTAACGCAAGATTATGAGAGCGTCTTAAAAAACAGCAAGCTGAAAGGATGTCTGAGTTCCGAAGTACTACATATAAAAAATGTACTCCATCACCCAATTATGGATTTTCATAGTTGTTTCAGGGCAAAGAAAAATGTTATCTAAATCAAAGTGTTTATAATCCTAGTTATATTAAAAATCCCACTGCTTTCTGAAAATGCAATAAAAACTGAAATCTGTAATCTATTAATTAATATGAAGCTTCATTTGGCAGAAAAAAGGACAAAGAAAAGATTTTCAGTGTTTTCAATGATGAATTTAATTCTATTTGTTAAATACAAACTACAGGGGTTAGACAATGAAACTGAAACACCTGTCATTTTAGTGTGGGAGGTTTCATGGCTAAATTGGACCAGCCT
>JAOUQY010000042.1:11752534-11763630 GCA_028566355.1 Doras micropoeus | reverse complement strand
AATGATGCTGATGCTAATGTCACTGCTTTGCTGCAATCACACTCGCATTTTCTTCAGGAAATGCACCTCTCTAGTTCATCTTAATTTCCTGCTGGTCAGGGTTGTTGGGAATCAGGGGCAGACCTGGAAAAGCCCAGGACCTTCCGGATTGACCACAGGGATACCCAAACAAACAAAGGCATTCCTTTTTCTAGATGTATTTTCTTGTATTTCTTTGTATTTGAATGTTTTCTGGTATCAGAGTGTGGATGATCTTTGACAGTTGGATGTGAACGTGTGTGTGTGTGTGTGTGTGTGTGTGTGTGTGTGTGTGTGTGTGTGTACTGGAAACTTTTGTTAAGTACTGTGGCTGGAAGATAGCAATGTGGAAATTAATTTACAATTTTTCTGTGAAATAAAAACGTGGCAGCTACATAATTAAAATATAAAAAGCTACTAAACAGTGTGGTTTTTTTTTACTTTGGTTAGATTGATGGGTTTTCTGTTTGCTTTGCTGTTCATCATTTTTTTACCCTGAGAGGCTTTATTAAAGTTACACCTGCCAAGTGCATGCGAGAGCCTATTAGGCCAAACCTGTGTTCATAATCTTCATAAGTAGTAAGAGTGACTAAAAAAATAAACCTACACTTTTTTTTATTGTTTTGGCATCAGCTTAGTTGATTTGGGATAGCAGGATGTATATAGAAAATAAAGACTCTAAGGAAAAAAACACTTAAACGAGGAAAATTAGAGTCTCAGATCCATTTAGCAGTTTGTGTTTGGGAAGTGGGAGGAAACCAGAGAACCCAGAGGAAACTCGTTGTGATACAATGTGATCATGCAAAACTCTGCAGAGACAGCAGGATTGAGCCTGGTGCTGCCACGATGCCTAATAATAATAATAATAGAAAAACTAGTATATCAATATAACTCTTTATTTGGAAACCAGCTTGAAATGATCTAGTTTTCAGTGTATAGCATTACCTTTCTTAAAATCACACAGTCCTTCTGATAAACATTTATCTTCTTTTTTTTTTTACATATTGCAGTTTACAAATTTAGCTTATCTGTTTGACAAAATTATTTTGACAATGGATTTTGTATGTGTTATATAAAAATCTACACATTATACATTCATTATTGGAAGAAGAAAAGCTTATTTTCTGAAACAATATTAAGCCAGCACAGAACATAAACTGTCAAGATATCCAATCCAGTTAAGAAGATAAACAAAATAAGGTTGAATACTTCGATATTACATTAAAATACTGAGAGAGAAGTCCAATGGTGGTGCAGGGAGGAGGGCGCGTTTACACCAGAGGTTTTTCAGGATGACGATGATACTGTCACAGTCTCAGAGGAGATAGATAGAGAGACAGAGAGAGACAGGGGGAGAGAGAGAGAGAGAGAGTTGGGAATCGTTTTCAGTGAGGACTGCTATGGGGTTTTACAAAACAAACCGACTAGAGGCTAAAACAACAACAAATCACATTTGGATATCACTCTTTCATGCAGTGATACTATCGTTACTCTTCTTTACTACTTTGCGTTTTCTCATATGTGTGTGAAACACACCACATTCCTGAGCTCTCTTTAGTCATAGGCCGTTCCAAGTCATTTGTCAAGACAGTTTCGAGTTTCTATCTACATTTCCACTATTTATTCACAACATTCTCTTTCTTTCATTTTTATTTTCAGTGCCGAAGGAGGGGTGGAGTGCTGTCCTTGCCCTGATCCGATTCAATAGCATGTCCTATCCATAGTTTATCCTCAAGTGCATGGATCCTTCACAAACTCAGTTCTCTCTCTCTCCCTCTCTCTCTCTCTCTCTATCTTTCTGTCTGTCTCTCAGCATTAGAAACATTGATTCTGAGAGATTTATTTGGGAATTTAGAATAAATGGGTTGGAATTGAAACTGGGTGCACTGGTACAAAATCTTAGGGTGTATATAACTTACAACTTAAGCTTCTGATCATGGTTTGAAAATGGTTATATTGCTGTAACAAATCAAGAGAGATCATTGTCGTCGTCATCGTCTATGAAAAGCTTCATAGCTGTTCCGGTGTCCAGCATAGGCAGGTACGTTTTTGAAAAGTCTGAGTGTGTGGGTGTAATATACAAAACTAGCAGTCCGCTGAGAATTACATTCTCTCTTACATGAAACTCCATCTATAATCGTAAAAAAAGGTTTTGGCATCTTATAAAAGCCATGCTTTATTTCTTTTATATATATTTCTTTATATATATATTTATATATATGTTGTAAAGTAGGGCCAGGAGGGAGTGTGCGTGAGCAAACATGCTAGTTTGTGTTTATAAATACATGCCTATTCGCATTTATCTTTGTGTGAGAGTGAGTGCGCATGTTTCTGTGCATTCTGAGGACAAACAGTGGTGACGTTCTGTAATACGCAAAGCTTATAGTAGGAGTTTGTTCTGCAGTGTCTATGTGGGAGACAGCTCTCGTCGCCTGAACCCGTTCCCCGTTCCCCTTTTCCCTGAAGCATCAGCACTAATGTTACATTCTGAACACATGACGCCATGTATCCCGGAAATATATCAACCCCAAATAATAATATTTCTCATAGAAATATCTAAAATATTCATATTCTATATCGCTGTATTGCTATGAGACACAGTATCAAGCAGGGTGTGTGTATTGTTTTGGTCTGTTTTGACTGGTTCTTAGTATATGCACCACCCATTTTCGAATGATATGCACCACGAGACGTCGGCGTGTCTGATCAACAGGATGATTTCACCTTGTGAGTGAGCTGACAGAGAGACCCTTCACCTGAAGGACAGTGAAATAATGAAGGTTTGTTTCGTGTGTGCGCGTTGTCAACATCAAAGAGGTATTGCTACAGATAGATCCACTTCGCTTCGCGTGTTCAGTGACCTTTTGTATGGTGTCAGAAACACTGCGAGAAGAGCTTATCAGTCACCAGTCTCTTCCCGTCAGTATCATATTCAACTGCCACTGCATGCGTGTTTCATGGTTTTATGACTCACTGAGTGGTCCACGTAATGAGACGGAGGTACATAAGACTTAACCAAAGTGAAGCTTTGGCATGTGAAAACAGTGAGAGAAGCAGTGACTGACTAAGATCGAACAGACAGGAATATAGTCAGCCTTTCCAATTTTATATTCTCTCTCTCTCTCTCTTTCTCTTTCTCTCTCTCTCTCTCTCTCTTTCTTCTTTTCTGTTACAGTGCTTCACCAAAATGTCTGCTGTATAACACTAGATTCAGTCTGTTTTTCCTCCCAGAGTTTTGCATTTCAAAAATACAATTCCCAGAGTCCTTTTTTTTCTTTTTTCTTTTTTTTTTTTTGAAGGTGCACGTTTACATGTGCTGTGCGTCCATGATGTCCAGGTATTTGGCCTCAATGATCCTGGGCAGCAGACAATTCCTACGAGAGTTACAGTGCAGTTAGTACCGTTAACAGCAACAGAAAAATAATGAACAGACACCGAACACAAAAAGGGTTCGTCGGATGGGAAATGGTTCTATCTTTCTAAAGGGGTTCTACTTCTAACCAGGTTTAAGAGAAATAATGGTTCCAGGATGAAGGAACCCTATATGGTGGCTAAAACGAGTCATTCTTTGGTTGTAGTAATGAGTGTAATAGTTTGTTGTTTGTACCTGTGTGTGTTTGTGTGTGTGTGTGTGTGTGTGTGTGTGTGTGTGTTCACAATGAAATATTTAATGAGACAAACCTGATAGGTATGAGGATAAACATTAGCAAAGGGAAGATCATTTTCATGTACGGGAGAGGGTACATTCCAAACGCACAGAGGAACAGCAGCTGCACCATCTGAAGGAAAGTGAAATAATGGATTTTCCTCTGTGGTACCTTCCGGATGTAGTGAGTTGGGGGGTAGGACGTCTGAAAAAAAGAAAACCGTGAAAGAGAGAGCAAGGCACAGACAGAGGTATAGAGAGAGAGAGAAAGAGAGAGAGAGAGAGAGAGAAACTTGGTGGGTGAAATGTATAAACAAAGTGGCTTTTAATTATTTCAAAATAAGCTGACAAAGCGATGCAGGTGAGCCGTGCGTGAGTTAGAAAGCAGCAGCGGCCATGATAGAGCCTGCCTTTGACTGGATTGTTTACAGTCTTCCGTGTAATCAGTCCCAACAGATAGCCTGTAGAGGGCGCTCTTGAGCCTTGCTTTTATTTGTAAGCTGTACCCAGTGTTGTTTTTTAAGCACATTGGTAAAATGCCTTCTGTGACTTTTACTTGCCCTCTAGTTAGTTAAAAGAGAGGCTTCTGTTCTGAATTTCTCTATCAACACAAACACGCTCCGGTCCATCTCTAACACTGGACAACTCACTGTGAAGGGGGAAACATTTAACCTGATAAAAACAAGTAACACGGCTGAACCAGTGATCACATAGGCCCATGTTTCTGGTTTTTTTTTCATTCAGTGCGTTACAAAGGCATTAACAGGGCAAGGGAGGATACGTATGAGGGCACTGACACGATTTCCAATCACTTTTCACAGAAAATATGATCACATGCCGTGAGAGCATGTGACACGATCGGACACGTATAGATGATTTTTCGAGTCTACTGTCGCCTATAGAAAACAGTATGCAGTAGAAGCGCAAGTTAAAGCCAACCAGAGACATTTATTAGCAGTACGTTGTTGCTCAGGAGCTAATATTCGCGTGCTGTAGGCCGTGGGAAGCTCACACGAATGTTAATGAGAACGAACCCAAAGGAAACGATGCTGTCACTGAGAGAAAATGTCCAGCTATTTCTGAAAAAAAACATACAAACCCTTTGACCTCAATTCCTGAAGCACTTCCCTGTCCACCGTCTCCTTTTCTCTGAATGTTTTTTTTCACATAAAATTGTGCACATCAGTAGAGCTGACCACGGCTTGGTTATCAACATGTGTTCAGCCTGGGGGAACTAGAATCATAATTGACATGTACCTTCGGGCACCTTAGCGAGGCTCTCCTATATGCCGAGCAATTTGTCTTGCGATTTTTGCCATGGCTTTCGTCGCGCAGAGCATATATAATCTATATAAATATTCTGACTGGCTATAACACAGAGCCATGCAGTGGGAGTTATAGTAAGATCACCTGTTATACTTTTTAAGCCAGGCTTAAACAATGGGACTCTTACCTGTTGATGGAATATTGCACATGAAAATTAACTATTAATAACCCTTAATTACATGTTAATAACAAATCTATTTAGCTCCTGTTTCCATTCAAGGTAGACTAAGAATTTCAGTAACATGCCACGGAAAGAAAAAAAATGCTATTCCCTTAGACAAGAAATACTGAAAAACGAATTATCTAAATATGCCTGATATTATTCCCATTAAAATGAAATTGTCTTAATATTATTTTACAATCCAGGACAATATGGTAAGTGCAAGTGTACTTTATGCGCATACTTTATAGCCTCCTGACGTTTGTCCCCACCGCTTTATGCTAAACCTGCTTCCCGGTGGGGTTGGCTCATATAAATTTCAGAAAAAGCAACCGTATAAGTAATAAACAATAAATATTAGTCTATGCAACTTTTGCATGGCAAAATCAAGTTAAATAAAACCATTATATGATATGAAGCAGATTTATAATAAAAAAAAAAACCCTGCAACTCACGATTCTTTAAAAGCTATTTCCTATAGGGCTTTTGCCTGGCAGTTCTTTCTTTTCTTAATTCTTTCATAAGAGTATGTGCATACTGTCCTCATTAAACCAGGCTGAATACTTTAATATAATTAGTAAATGATTCTATTTCCATTTATTATTATTATTATTATTATTATTATAAACATAAAAGCAAGGCACAAAGCTGTATCATCTCTGTTGATATGAATTAATGTGTACTGCATTTTCAAGTTTTTTTTCTTACTATATCAGCACAATTTAAAAATCTAATTAGATTTTGAGTTTATCACCCTGCACCTTGTCTCTAATCTTCTCAGCGTTCGGTATAGCATCACTTTTGAACATTGTGTGCCATTCGTAAAAAAGGTAATCATCTGCATAAATGGCCAACAACCTTTGTACATTTATTCTGTTACTCTTTTTCAATGACTTCGGGCTTTTATTTCCTGTTGTGACTTTGGGTTTGGGTGACTTGCCGGCAAAGCTCAGAAAGATAAGATTAATTTTGTTTTTATTAATTTTCCAGCTCATGGGCTTTTATCATACAAAAAAAACCCCACTATATAGTCATGGCTTTAAAGTCTACCCACAATGGGTAAATCACACAATTAAAAAAAATTTGTTTAATCAGACAAAAATACAGCTTGTTAATCAGAAACTGCTCAGTGATGAGTCCTCTTCCACTGCAAAGAGGGTCACATCATTTCTTGGAATGTAATGGCTTTTGATCACGTGAGCCTTTCAAGCTTTCCTGGAATTAATCAACCAGTTTTCAAACCTGACTTGCGTAAAGGTAACGTCTTCCTATTCAGTTGCCAAGGTGAACGTGTGAAAGGTGTATTGATGAAAGTGGTGTGTTGGGTGAGTTTAGTATGGTTTATGGAGTGTGGTGAGATCAGGAAATTTGCATAATGGATAAATTGTAGCTTCAACAGTGCATCCTCTGTAACATTGTGATAATAATAATAATAATTATAATAATAATAGTGAGAATAATAATTATGCTAGGTCAAATAGTGGTCAAATAATTATTTTATTTTCATGTTATTTAAACATAACTATTACAGACTTCTTTTGTATGTATCAGGTGTTTTTATTGTATCAGCACTGATTTAAGTGTGTGATGATTTTAATTTCACGTACACTTTTTGAAATATGCTGACATGTATATCATCCTAATGTGTATAAAAAAGTAACTTAATCACATGATATGTAGATGTGATAGAAACGTACGTTCAAGTATGCTTAAAGTATGCACACACAGCATACCTGTTCTTTGAGTAGCAGTGCCATGCGGTCACACATCTGGTTGCCGTCGATAGATGTGAGAGCAATGTAGAGGAAGAGGCCGTAGAGTACAGGTTTGGGAATCCACTGCAGTGGAACAGGCAGCAGGAAGATACTCACACCGATCAGGATATTCGCCAACAGTGATGTTACCCTGGTCTCCTTCACGCTTACAATACTATATAATAAAACACAAACAAAAATCAAATTCATACTTGTGATTAAGTGTAAAGCTGAAAGTGGAGGCTATGTGTGAAAGCACTGCTGCTCACGTCTCATAAAGGTGTCCTCCTTCCACCCGCTCCTCCACGATGGCCAACTGCCGCACGTGCAACGTGGAGTGAGGAAAAGCAGCGTGCATCCAAGGCATACCCAGCAACGACATTAAAATATTAATCAGGCCAGACAACGTCAGGTCCCAGTGGTAGGCTGTACCTTTCAGTAACCTGTAGCAAACGCAAACACAGACAGACGGCGCACAGAAAACACACAGAGATTTACACAAACACAAAACACAGATATAACCACAGTCAGTTACCAGTGATACGAGGTATCCTTTAGCAACCAACAGAGCACAAACAGGCAAATACAAACAGACAGGCAAACAATACATGCAGTTATAAACACAAAAACAGGTACCATCAAATTAGATCCAGTACAATTTTGTTTAAACGTGAGTGTATTGTTATTTGCTGAGGCTATGTTCTTCAGTGATCGCCATACACTCGTCAATACGAGCACGCACACAAACACACACCATCACATCTCAACCTTTCATAGCAAAAGCCAAAACGAAATCATCACATCACAATGTGAAACTATGTTTCCTATTAGACTGACAAAATTGCTTTTGTAGAGTTGCTTGTGTTGAAGTGTTTTTATGGGTGGTGTACCTGTTCTCTGGGGCATTGGTCAGGGACACCACGATGTTCTGGTCAATAAAGATGAGGAGAGCAAGAAGAAACCCTAGCCCCATGGCACATACCACGCTGACTCCTGATAGCTTTTCTAAGGCAGCCATTCGGAACAACGAACCCTTATGATAGTCAAACACAGGCACTAAAACAAACACACACACACACACACAGTACACAGAATGCGTTTACAAAATTGTTCTAGAAATCAAGACAGGGTAGCATTCACTTATAAAGCTATTTAATATTTGTTTATCTACAGAGCAACCTGACTCACAGCCAATGTCGCTGAAGATGTAGGAGCCAACGTAGGAGAATATGAGCACAGAGATAGGCAGAGCGCAGTCTGACAGTATCTCCCTCATTTTTGCGTGTAGGAAGGGACTGCACACACAGATAGTGTCAACACATATCTCAGTTTTAGGTCCAGTATTAGTAAGTGCGTATTTGATCCTTACCTTCTTTTAAACTGGTACAGCGTGTACCCAACCCACAAGGTGCCAAGCATAAGCAGGAGGCAAAGCAGTGGCCGTGCTCGTGTGCACACGACAAAGGATTCTGGGAGTGACAGTAACACTGCCCGTGTGAGGTTCAACTCCCCTCCGCTAATTCGACGCAGCTCATCTTCGCTGCCATTGGCAAATGTAGGAGCGCGGTAATACTTATGGAAGACTGAAAGACATTTTCAGTGATACATTAGTTTAAGAACCACACTGTTTTACTAGTCAAGTACATGGAAAGGCAAGCACATAAAAATGTATTCAAAATACATTGTGCATCGGAGACTGCAAAAGACACAGGGACTTACTCTTCACAGTGCCTTTGACAGCATCTGCTACAAAAGCGATTGAAATGAACAGGGCTATCACCTCCTCTATCGACCTGCAAAACATGCACCCGTCGTTTAGCGGTGTGAGAGGGAATGAGCACAAGGCTGGGTGTATATGTGTATGTGAGCCTGACCTCTTGAAGAGCTTAACAAGTAGACTGAGGTTGAAGACCCCTCCAATGATGAGGAATAGGCTGTTCCACAGACCAATGCAGGCGTAGAACGCACTAAACTCCAGGTCATAATCATCACAGATCCCTCTGATTACTGTATGCACAAAACATGCATTAAACATCTTATTAAACGCATGACTAATATGAAACACACAAACATTGTGGCTGCAATTTTAAAATATACATGTATAGGAGCATATACTGTGGGTTAATATAATCACATAGAAAACCCTTTCTATACATAGCACTATAATGGGACTGAATGAAGGTAGATGAAAATAATCTATAATTAATTATACAGAATGGCTCTCTGTTATTTCTTGGTCTCTGTGTGTTGTTGCGGTTGCACCTTGACGCTATGCACAAGAGAGCTAAAGTGTAGAGTTCATTGCTCCTGAGTGGCACAACAGCAAAGCGTTCACCCTATTATCCAGAGATTGCTAGTTTGTGTCCAGTTGATGCTATAGCTGCCATGAGCCAGGAGTCAAGAGTGAGAAATTGGCCATGCTGTCAGCAAGGGAAGGGCAGCATACATTCTCTTCCATGTCAATTGGAGAGATACTGGTCAATCACACGTGTCTGTAGGCTCAGGTATACAGAAAGTGGGCGGGAGTGTGTTACACTGCTCCTGGAGCAGCAGTTCGAAAAGAGGTGGAACAGAGGAAACACGTGATAGTCTCACCCTCCCTGACTGGCAGCCATCCTGTGACATGGGAGAAATCACGATAATATGACTAAATGGATACGACTAAATTAAGAAAAAATTGTAAAAAGTGTAGAACTGATTATAGATATAGCATTTATACCTCACATATGCCTTTCTGCACATAGCCCCAAAAAATAGCACTTCCACTAAAGCAGTCTAATACAAACCAGAATGATCTGAATAAGTCAACCCGAAATATTGAAACCAACTGTTCCAAATAAACACCCTAGAAACCCACACCAGGGGACTAGTGTTTTAAAACTGCAATGAACAGATCAACCACGCCTCCAGAATGTAGACAAAGATGACCACATACAGATGCAACAGCATGAACTTTACCACAAGACACAAACCGGGGCTAACCCAAACAGGAAACAGCAAGGTTGATCTTGCTTACGCTTGCATGGAAAGAGGAAAACGTGTCTGAAGAAAAAAAACTGCAACTGCAAATGCTATATTAGGAATCAAATCAGAATTTGGGATTTTGTTCATTTAGAAATTAATATATAGAAAGTGGTTCCTTTAAGCATATCCCATTAGATGCGCATGAAATAAAGCTAAAATGAGTTTTAGCCTTATACTAAAAGTAAAGAAATGTGCACACCTGTCCACATAGTTATGTTGGGCACTGTATTTAAAAAAATTTACTTAAAAAAAACTGTTTAATGTTTAACTGACTTCAATACTCCTCTTTTAATCCTTTTTTTGCTCTGTTTGGGATGTACGTGTTTGTGTATCTTTTTGGAACATTTAAAATGGAGTCACAACAATCTCCCCTTTTATTTCCAAGAACAGAACACATCTTCAAGAATTCTTCCATGAACGGCAGATAATTCTCTCAAGTATTTCCATTAAGTTCATCAACATAAACCCACAAGCAAGACTCTCTGATTGGGAGAGACGAACCGCAAATCTTGCCCAAACAAACTGCAACCATGCTTGATGGTTATCCTCCTGGTTTGAGAGTGAGAAATCCTTTCTACAGCATGCTGCGGTTAACAGAGCTCTAATTCTGCACACAGACTCATTACTCACTCAGAGAATGAAGTAAACAACTCTTGCCAAAACGAGATGAGTGCGAGCCTGTGAGCGTGTGTGGGAGAGGGGCACTGGGCATATGGGCTTTTGTGGATGTGTACATCAGGTAGCAATATCCATACCACTGTGTGTGTGTGTGTGTGTGTAAAGAATAGCCATACCACTGATGAAGATGGCGATAGGTGCAGTAGTTAGGGGAATGACCAGAGGAGAGCCAGCAAACAGTGAATAGATGATTCCACCTATACTCTGCCCAATGATAGTCCTCTGAACATCTGACACAAACACACAAGTAAACAGTCTGTAATCTATTGAAGAAAAACTTTTCTTAAATAAAAGAAAGCAAATAAAGTGACATTCAGTATCAAATATCAACATAAAAATCATCAAATTAATAAATAAGACATTGAAAAAGGTGCATAGAAAATGCATAGCATAATACATATACATAAAACCTACATATCATATGACAATGTTTCCTATCAATGATGACAATGTTTCCTATCAATGATGAACAAACTAAAATTGAGCTATA
>JAOUQY010000042.1:11693471-11704884 GCA_028566355.1 Doras micropoeus | reverse complement strand
CAGGCTGGTCCAATTTAGCCATGAAACCTCCCACACTAAAATGACAGGTGTTCCAGTTTCATTGTCTAACCCCTGTAAGTCTGGACTTAAATGCTACTCAGAAGTTGTATAAGAGTTATGCATGTGGGGTGGAGTTAAAGTAAAACAGAAAAAAGTGATGCTTTCAAGCTGTAAATATGCTCGAAAAGACTATGGAATGCCACTTGAGACCAAAATAAAATGTAAAAATATAACAATTAATTAATAGTATCATCTGCATAAAGCCAATGGAAAGTCTTTTTATACAGGGTCTTTGAAGGTGGCTGCTTTTTAATCAGAGACATAGCTTATTTTCAGGACTACATCTAAATGGCACTTAAAGTGAGCTGTAGTTGTATGCAAAATAATAGGATGTACTGGATGAAATGGAGTTTTACAGGGTGCCAAACAATGAAGGTCGAACCAGTGCTGTTAAATGATGCAGTTATTATTGTGATAATTATTACTAGGACTGTTTGTACAGCAAATTCTTGGACAATACACCTGACTCCTATTAGGTGTTTATTTCTGTGCTTGTCATTTAATATATAGTCTTATTATTTTTATAGTTGACAACAATGAAAAAAGCTACTTTGGTTGAACCTGGTTTAAGCATACAGACAATATGTAGGGCTTATAATAACAAGAAAAAAAATCAACAGCTCACTATATAATTCTAAATGAATCAGATTAATAACCAGGTTTTCCTGGAGTGCAGACTAACATACCTACTGATTGATAATTTTCCTACTAGATATGCACATAGACAAAATACGCAGACCACAAAGCTGTTCAAAACCTGTCCAGTGTCCAAATGTTAGCTCAGAAATTATGCAATGAGATGCATAGTATAATATGAAATGCCAGGAGAGCACTATTTCTGTACAGGATACAGGACAGGGGTAGGCGAATATAATGCCCAGAGAGGAAAGGGAGAAGTAAATAAATAAACCCTTCGCTGAGGCCGTGTTGGTAGGCAGTTGGTGGGTAGTTTTTCAGTGGTAATTTGGCCCTCCAGAGTGTTATATGTGAGAAGACCCTTGAGGACCCCAGGCAGGCTGACTAACATAGCCTCTGAGTCACTGAGAACAGTGTATAAGAGTAGAATATCTATGTATAGAAATAAGAACTGATATGTTTTCATGTACATAGATACAGTATCCATCAAGGTCATGATTACACTAGGTATTAGTGATTACATTTACTAAAGTACAGCAACAGGAAGACTGGGGATCACATGTTTCAGACATGAAGAAACACAGCTCATTGTCCTTGTGTATTTGTTTCCTCTGCACTGCACTGTCTTGGCTGACTTTTTAAATTTTGCTTCGTGTGACGAAATATTTTAGAACGTATTAAAGAAAAATTCCTGCTGTAATCATGTTTGTGTGCACATTTATTTACACGCTTATCTTTAACATGCCACCCCTGTCACCCTTTCCAACATCTCCTAACACCCCCTCCCTCCGCCACCTTTCCTTTTAGCTCATTGGCTCTTCTGTTAAGCCCAAATATATTTTTAGGCTGTTATTCTTTCTGAGGGGTGGATACTATAAGTGAGGGGACCGATATATACAGAACCCCCTTACAACTGAGAACAAAAGTTGTGAATGTTATTCATCTTTCTGTTCTTTATGTCCTGTCGTAATGGGTAATTGAAGATTAATACACCGGCACACAACTATCCTGGAGAGAACAGCTAATTTAAAGTAAGATCCTGAGCTTACCTGAAAACCATGTGTTTTTGTGTTTTTCCGTTCTGTTGAAGTGCATAACATCATTTCTACACTTTACCAAAAGTGTTCAATAAAATGTTCAAATATATCTAGCTAACCTAACTGCAGAAACTCTATCTTTATGCATTTAGGTACATTCAAACAGCAAGATGACAGATGTCATGGTCCAGAAGTTCTCCTTCCCTGTTTCTGGCTCACCGCGCCACGGCCAAGCTGATGAACAGCCAGTCGCCGAGCAGAGATCTCACCAAGGCATCGACCGACTGGAGCAAGAAACACTAAAAGCAACAAAGGACCCAAATAATAACCCAAATCAAAACAACTCAAAGCTGGAGTATGAGGACACCGTGTCTGCATCCAAGGTCAGAGAAGCACAAGCTCCCAGCTCAGATCCTGACCTCCAGAACACAGATATCGTCTACTCTGAAAATGCCAGGCCTCTTTCACAGCCTGCAGCAAGCACAAATGGCACCATTAAAACCTCTCTGACTTCTGATAAACTGGACAGGGATTCAGCATCAGTGGAGAACAGGCAGACAAAAGGCAAGGTTCCCTATAAGACTGTGTTTGAGAAATGGGCAAGTCTGCAATATGAAGAACAACGGCCTAGTACAAAGCGCCAGCTCTCGGCAGAGAGTGCAGCAAAGTGTGTGACCGTAAGGAAGAGGAGCACAGTGGTGAGCAATAAAGAAGAGCCAGCAAAGCCTCTCTCACACACCAATCCTGGCATACAGCCCAGGAAAGCTGGCCTACCCATACGCTCCTCCTGCCAGAGGCAGCCAAGAAGACAGCTGTTCAGCAGCACTGGGGTCTTCCACAAAGTGGACGCACACGTAATTAGCAAAGGGAGGGAGGTAACACACACACACACAAACACATACACACAACCCATGAAGTTATTTCTTAATAATGTCTGGTGGTTGAACGTTAGTGTCTACTGTTGTATTTGAACTAGAACCATACAGAAAATTGAGTTGCCAGTTTAGCCTTGTTGCTACATTCATCTGCCATTTTCATGGGTTCACCTTTCACATAGATAGAGTTTTTAGGTATAATTATAGTAGCTGTTTTATTGGTACACACACACAATTTCATCACCGACCAGAAATTACTTTTCTGGACCAGTGACATGGTAGTAGCACAGTATCAGTTGCAACACTGTTACTGGGGGAACACTGTGCATATTTATTGGTCTCTCTATTAAACACACCTACTATATATTTAGGATAAACCCATATATTAATGCACAGATGCAGCAGTACATACTAGCAATTATTTCATTATTTATTTAATTATTATTCATTAAAAAAATTATTTAATTTAAACATCCTTTATCATGGTCAGGGTCACAGTGGTTCCAGATCCCATCCTACTGGGAACGCTAGATGTAAGGCGGGGGAATTCCCCCAGGATGGGACACTTATTCACATGTAGGTGCAACGTAACACAGGCAATCCACTTACCTGCATGTTTCTGGACAATGGGAGGAAACTTTGGGAAGTAAACACTGGGAAAACCCACTCCGCCACCCTACCTAGCTATATACAGACTAATACTACAACATCATGGGAGTGATTAGAGTCCTTTACTTCAATCCAGTCCTCCCTTGGCATTGTCTTGTAGGTTGTACCTCAGCAGCTGTGAACTCATAGTCGCATATGAATCACATGCATTAAATATTTCAGTCAGGATTTAGGCCTCGTCACAGTAAGAAAGCAGTGGTTAGTGGTAAACTACCATTTATTGGTCTCCAGTCAGGGTTATGTCTCTATCATTTCAAGAGATGTCCTTTTTTGCATTTCTAGATCAAACATTTTATTGGGGGTTTGGGATCAACTCAGTTTGTAAACATCAGTGGTGATATCTCTCAAACTTTGGTTCCCCACAAGGCCCTGTTCTAGCCACTGCTTTTTTCATTATATGCTACCTCTGGGTGCAATTATTTCTAAATGTTCATAAACAGAAGCTTCCCTGCCATGTTAATGATACGAAGTTGTATGTTTCAGCAAACCCGATGACAGCCGCCAGCTTAATAAATTTCAGCAATGTGTAAAGGACATTAGACACCGGATGCTGAGTAATTTCCTCCTACTTTGGCAAGACAGAAGTTTACTAGTGCCACAGGCAGATAGATGTAGGCTTTTTCATTATACAGTAGCACTTAATGGCCTTTCAGTTATATCATGCGTAGTAGGGAAAAATGTTGGGGAGATTATTGAATACAGTCTCTTGGTTAAAGCTTCTGTAGATGATATTAGTAGGATAGTCTTTTTAAAAAAATCTAAAAAATCCTTCCAGTAGGTGAATATTTAAATATATGCATATGTATATTGTGTGCATATAAAGCACTGATTAACCTTGGCCCACAGTATCTGGTGGAACATTTGGTCAGTTTGTGATCTGCCACATCTGCTTCAATCAAAAGGCACAGGTACTTCTTTGTTATATACCTTTAGGCAAAGATCTTAGTTCATGGCAATGAGTTTTGGTAAACTAGATGGATCTTCCCACCCAGTCTCTAATGCGATCTTTCAGCTTTGTGGACGGTGATGTGGCCAGACACTGATGTTCCAGAGTGTGATATCTTCTGGCCATCTCTTTTAGTTGTACTGTCATATCTAGACCTTCTGGAGTTCCTGCTTGGATTTACATTTACCAAAAATGTTTACTCCTTAGACTCACCTTCTTGCTGCAGTAAATAATCTTTCTTGGCTACCACAGACTTACAGTCATGGCCAAAATTTTGAGACTGACCCAAGTTTTGGTTTTCACAAAGTTTGCTGCTTCAGTTTTTATGGTGGAAATTTGCATTACCTTTAGATTGTTATGAAGAGTGATCAGATGAAGTGCAATTAATTGCAAAGCCATTCCTTGCCATGAAAAGTAACTTAATTAATCAAAAAAACCCATTTCCACTGCATTTCAGCCCTGCCACAAAATGACTTGCTAACATAATTTCAGTTATCTTCTCATTAGCTCAAGAGAAAGTGTTAATGAGGACAAGGCAGCTGATATCACTCTGTCATGCTGTTTGAATTAGAAGAGCAGACAAATCATTGTCTTCATCTGTTAACCATGGTTATCTCCAAGGAAACATGTGTGGTCATCTTAGCTTTGCAACAAAAGGGCTTCACAGGCAACAACATTGCTGCTTGTAAGAGTGCACCTAAATCAACCATTTATTGGATCATCAAGCACTTTAAGGAGAGAGGTTCAATTTCTGTGAAGAAGGCTTCAGGGTGCCCAAGAAAGTCCAGCAAGTGGCAGGACCGTCTGCTAAATAGGATTCAGCTATGGGATCGGGTCACCATCAGTGCAGAGTTTGTTCAGGAATGGCAGCAGGCAGGTGTGAGTAAATCTGCAGGCTTTTGGAGGATGGCCTGGTGTCAAGAAGGGCAGCAAAGAAGCCACTTCTCTCCATGAAAAACATCAAGGACAGACTGACATTCTACAGGAAGTACAGAGAACTGGGATAAAGTTATTTTCTCTGATGAAGGCCCCCCCCCCTTCAGACTATTTGGGACATCTGGAAAAATCATTGTCTGGAGAAGAAAAGGTGAGCGCTACCATGCATCCTGTGTCGTGCCAACAGTAAAGCATTCTGAGACCATTCATGTGTGGGGTTGCTTCTCATCCAAGGCTCAGTCACTATTTTGCTATGAATACTGCCGTGAATAGAGAACGGTATCAAAACATCCTCCAAGAGCAACTTCTTCCAACAATCCAGGAGGAATTTGGTGATGAACAATGCTTTTTCCAGCATGATGGAGCACAATGTCACAAGGCAAAAGTAATAACTAAGTAGCTCAGTGAATAAAACATTGAAATTTTGGGTCCATGGCCATCAAACTCCCCAGATCTCAATCCCATTGAGAACCTGTGGTCAATCCTCAAAAAGCTGGTGGACAAACAAAACATGGGTTTCCATCAGTCAGGATTTGGCCCAGAAGCTGATATCCAGCATGCCAGGGTGAATTGCAGAAGTCTTTGCATAAACTTGATGTATTTGTCAACAAAAGTTAAAAAACCTATTAAATGTTTATAACTCTACTTCAGTATACCATAGAAACATCTGCCAAAAAGATCTTAAAATGTTGAAGCAGCAAACTTTGGAAAACCAAAATTTGTGTCAGTCTCAAAACCTTTGGCCACGACTGTATATTGTGTGCATGTAAAGCACTGATTAGCCTTGGCCCACATCTGCCACATCTGCTTCAATCAAAAGGCACAGGTACTTCTTTGTTATATACCTTTAGGCAAAGATCTTAGTTCATGGCAATGAGTTTTGGTAAACTAGATGGATCTTCCCACCCAGTCTCTAATGCGATCTTTCAGCTTTGTGGACGGTGATGTGGCCAGACACTGATGTTCCAGAGTGTCCTTGTGTATGTGATATCTTCTGGCCCTTCATTTTAGTTGTACTGTCATATCTAGACCTTCTGGAGTTCCTACTTGGATTTCCACTTACCAAAAAAGTTTACTGCTTTGACTCACCTTCTTGTTGCAGTAAATAATCTGTCTTGGCTACCACAGACTTGCACATCTCCTGATGTGAAAATACTGTAGTAACTGTAGTTCATAAATCTATTTGCCTTATTTTGCTCTATTTTTACTTTACTTGAGTATTATTGAAATTGACTACTCATACGTATTCTTACCTAATTTCATTTCCATGAAATTTTTACATTTTTATTTATACCTTTAAAGTACTCGTTAGGGTTTAACTAACATCGATTCCAGTATCTATAATCATTGGCTCGGGAGCAGGCCAAATTCTAGTTAACAGCAAGTTTTGGTTATTTACAGGATATTTCACTTTGCATTAACTCATTAGCATTGATTACCTGCGTCACGTTAACATGCATATGACCAGCAAACTTACAGTGACTATGTTCACTGCTATGCTGATGATACCCAGGTTTACCTCAAGTTTAACTTAACTTCCTGTCTCTTTGCTTATTAGGTGTGTTCAGGAATTGAACTCCTAGCTATGTGCAAATTTTCTGCTGTTATATGCACATAAAACTGAGTTCCTGTTCATTGGGACAAAATCTGTTGTCTTCTCTCTTTCTAATTCGGTCCTTCATATTGGTGACATATCTGTCAACTCCTCTGTCTCCGCACCTAATCTTGATGTTCTGTTTGATCCTCAGCTGTATATTTTACTACATATACTACAACAGGTCTGCTCTCTTCCAACTTTGCTGAGATCTTGGTTCATGCCTTCACTGGTTGCCCATCAATGAATGGATAAAATGTAAAATTCTGGTACTCACCTTTAAAGCTCTCCATGGTTTGGGCCCTGTTTATTTGGCCAGTCTTTTTAAATGTTACGCTCCTTCTCGTAGATTAAGGTCAGAGGATGCTGGTTTCCTTGTTGTCACCAGGTTCAGGTCCACCATAGGTGGTAGATCTTTCAGTGATGCAGCTCCTGTGCCCTGGAACTCTCTTCCTCCTTCTCTATCTCTTTTTCTAAGTGCAAAATTCACTCAAAAAAACCCCCATCTTTTTTCTCAGCAGTTTCTCACCTTATTATAGGTGCTTCAAAATGAAAATCATTTTCTGACAGTTTTATATAAGTAATAAAGGTAACTTTACACATGAAAATTTCCTTTTAAAAATGTACAGTACATTCAAAAGCAGCAAATTTGACACATTGTTTATACTTTGCATATACTCTTAGAAAGTTTTCCACCTCTGCCTGGCAGCGTGTGTAGCTACATAAAACCGAGTGTACTGGCAACTCAGTGAAAGCATTCATCATTGTTTACATATAAGTGATTCCTATAAACCGTGGCATACCAAAACCTTCTTCCTCCACATTAGATCCACCAAGATAGAACAGAACGACAGAGGCGTGTCTAGTTTTGCTTTAATTTCTAGGTAGGATTTCTGAACAGTGCAATGAATGAAGGTTTATAAAGTTATTGTCTAATGGATGTCAATGTGATGATACATGGCCTCAGTTCTTATGTCTATTTCAGCTGAAAGAGCAAGGAGTGTTCTCACCTCAAAGCATTGCTCGCGTAATAACACAGCCGGCCAGAAATGAGTTAGAAGAAATCAGGGCCATATGGGTCTGGCTCTGCCATAATATTGGTGAGTACATACATACACTTACACTGAAACAGCAAGAGAATCTAAAACGTAAATAAACTGAAACAGAGTTGCATTTTTGTCTTGAATGGAGCAAACACAAATACTGTAATATAGAGAAATATGTATAATGCATGGTGCGCTGTGAATATATTGTGTGCTTGTGCGTGTGCAGAATATGATTTGGATGGGTACCTGGGTCTTTCCCCAAAGCTCTGCACCCCAGAGGAAGTCATTAAGGAGGGCCGAGGAGTATGCAGTGGATTTTCCAGCATCTGTCTGGAGATGTGCAGGTGACAAACACAAAGAGACAGGACTGCCAACGTGAAGAATGCTGGGATTGTGATAGCGCTGGACAAGCCATCTCAGTGGCCTCTCCAGATTCTCTCATGAATTTTCCATATATTTTTCAGCAACAATGAATAACAATGAAATAATAACCTATTGTTTTAATGATAATGAAATCATTCAGTGACCACTCTTGCCCGTTTATGGGCGGCATCTATATGGGCGTTTATGTTCTCTCATTTCCTTATGCGCTAACTTTAGAGCAGTGTACCATTATACTATCAATATTTTATCTGAAGTATAGTCTGAGCTGAATTTGCTTTCTCTCTGTGTCCTGTAGGGAAGTTGGCATTCAGTGTGAGGAGGTGAGTGGGTACAGTAAAGGCATTGGGCACTGGCCTGGGCACAGGCTGGCAGATAAGCCTTCTGATCATATGTGGAATGCTGTGTGGGTGAAGGGGCAGTGGGGGCTTCTGGACGCCTGTTGGGGGGCAGGTACCGTCAACATGGACACCAAAACCTTTGTTAAGAGGTTAGACTTCTGTCAGTCTGTCAGTGTTTGCGGTAATCACTCCTGTACAGTACACACAAGCTGACACATGTACCGAATACTCCTTGCACTACTGTTTTACATGAACATAAATAATAACATTTAAATAATAGAGAAGAGATACTGAATACCTCTTTGTGGTACCTCGTAGATCTGACGATTTTTACTTCCTGACTGAGCCGAAAGAATTTATAAGCTCTCACTTTCCTGATGAAGAGAACTGGCAACTGCTGGACACCCCGATCTCTCTGGAACAGTTTGAACTGATACCATTAAAGACATCAGCTTTCTACACTCTGGGACTGACCCTTCTACAACCCACACAGTACAAAATAACCACAGGTCACACACCTACACATGTA
The DNA here is from genome assembly GCA_028566355.1 of Doras micropoeus. Classification (NCBI taxonomy): domain Eukaryota; kingdom Metazoa; phylum Chordata; class Actinopteri; order Siluriformes; family Doradidae; genus Doras; species Doras micropoeus. Next base: position 11,695,834 of record JAOUQY010000042.1, on the reverse strand, counting down.
CAAATACTTTACACAACACAAATAATAATAATAATACAAATAATAAAGGAATTAATCTGTGTGCTCACCCACACTCGACGATGCAGAGGAAAAACAGATTTGCATGCAGAAAAACAGTCAGCTCCTAGACATACGTACACTCTGAGTTAATATCTGGCTCCTAAGCCCATTCTGCGTTGCTCTGGGACCATAGATCAGAGAGGCCCGAAATAACATTCTTCTTCTGTTTGTGAAGTTATTGTGTGCTTTAAAGATTAAAGCGTCTCGAGGGAAGGACGGCCAATATGTTATTGTTACTAAGATTTCCTGAAACAGTGACAGAGTACCCTCTGCACACAGCAAGGGATACAAACATATAAACACTGAAAGGAAAATGTAAAAAGTGAAAACAACAACTCCCTTTCTACAGCATAGTTACCATACAAATACTGTACGAGTTGTAAGTAATGCTATTAGTGGTGGACAATGCACTCCACCCTAACCGTAATTGTTCAGATCTAAAAAAAAAAAAACCTGGTTTAGGCAACTATTTACAAAAGTGAGACTGCCTAAGAAGCCTGTAAGAGTTTGTAAAATGTGTGTGTATCCCACAGATGATGGGGAGACAACTGTGTCTGTCAGCTCATGTGGACGGTTGACCTTTGCCTATGAGCTCAGGCAGCGGGACCCGGAGACAGGAGCTGCAGGGCAGAACGAGGTCGACAGCTCATGCGGTCTGCTGTCAGTGACGCAGCAGGGCATGAGTCTTCGTCTGCTGCCACCAGAGCCAGGAGCCTATGAGCTGAAGCTCTTCGCACGACCAGAGGGTGACTCTGGGACTCTGCTCTGGGTCTGTACTCTGGAGCTGGAGTGTCCGGCTGTCCAGCAGAGTCAGTCACTGCCTGCAAACCCCTATCTGAGCTGGGGGTTAGGATCCAATGCGGGGGTGTATGGGCTGAAGGGCTGCAGTGTGCCATGCCAAGACACTCTGGAGGTTTGTGAGAGAGGTGAGTGCGAGGTGGTGCTATACACCTCGCGTCCCCTGATGATGGTGTGTGAGCTCATTCACCCTGAACTCGACTTTGCTCTGGCCAAGCGCTGCCTGGCACTGCAAATAGCAGCAGAGCAACTGGTGTGCAATGTACTATGCCCATACAAAGGCTACTACCGTCTTTCTGTGTTTGTGCGTGATTACGATGATGGAAGTGGCTCCTTTCAGAATGTAGGGAATTTCCTGCTGCGATGCAAGGGCTTAGGAGTGAATCAGAATGTTCTATACCCTCCTGATCTTAGCCCTTGGTGTGGACCAGGAATGCGTACTCAAGCAGCTGGACTGTCGCACTTTAGCCACACAGGGGCATTGGTGAATTTGCCTCAAGGGCGCTGTAATATTACTTTCCACTGCACCTCATCACAGCTGCAAATACACGCAGTCCTTAGTGCACAGTCATATCAGAAGGACAAGGAAAAAATGAATCAGGCCAGCTTTCCGCTGTCACGACACATTCTGCTCACGTCCACAGACAGCAAGGTGACAGTGAGTGTGTGTGTACCGCAGCCTGGAGTCTATCGCCTGGCTTTGTATGGACGCACACCCCCTCAGCAAGACTATGCACCATTATGCGACTATGTGCTACGAAGTGTGTGTGACAGATGTGGAGAACCATTCCCGTGTGTGTATTCAGCATGGGGGAAAGGGTGCGTGCTGCTGGAGCCACGTGAAGGCGTGCTGGCCCCACAGAGCTGGGCGTGTTTCCGCGTGCGGGTGCCGGGAGCGCAGAGAGTGAGTGTGCTAGCAGAGCAGCGAGTAGATTTAAAAATGAATAAGAGCAGGGTGTGGGAGGGCAAGGCCTTTACAGGGAACATCACTCAAATTAAACTGACTGCCGCCACCTCGGACACCAGCGACATGGCCGTGCTCATGACCTTCGATGTCTTCGACCTGGAGAGCAAGCTGTGATGGAAAAGAGAGAGGGGGAGACAGAGTATGTGTGTAAATGTGTGTGTGTGTGTAGGGAAGCTGGACAGTATCCATAAAGTGAGCTTGTGATCTTTATGATAAGAAAGTTGCTTGTAATTCTGTTAAATGGTTTGTTTTGCACTGGATGTATCTTCTGAAATCGAAGCATTTCCTAAATACAGTGACCTCAAACACAAGCATTTTAAACGTCTCTGTCTTTGTTTTACATGTTCTTATAATCCCTAAGCTCATTGTCTGAGTTTGTTAGACCACATTTTACTAATGAAAAACTGTTACTAAAAATATGCTTGTACTGAGCGAGGAAAAAATGAGCAGCGAGATTACAAAAGGAAATGAGAAAGTCTACCTTTTTCCAAATTGGAGTCATATCTGGTTTTGGACAGGCCCTAAGCTCTACAGGAGC